>MU224675.1:2350036-2441709 GCA_018584345.1 Thuja plicata | reverse complement strand
TTAGCAACTCCACCCACTTGAGAAAGTCCACTTTCTCAAGCTAGACTTTCTTAAAGTCCATATTCTCTTACATCCTCCCTTCCCTCTTTAAGGCCTTCATTAATATGAAGACCTTAAGCCCATGTCTTTCTCATGCCTTATTAATGCCTTGGGCATTAAAGGCTCTTACATATTCATTTATGAGTCTCCAAATTCATAAATGAACCTTGTCCCCCCCCTCTCTCTCTCCCTCTCTCTCTCTCTCTCTCATTCTTCTATAAATAGAAGCCTGTTTTGAGAGCAAATAAGCCTCCATCTTAGATCAGAAATACATTGTTATGCTGTTAGATTCACTCTAGATTTATATTTCATCCATTATCTCATGCTAGTTCATTGTTTTCATTTCATGTTTTAAAGCTAGATTGTATGCTTTTTCTCATTTTTAGCTCAAATTTAGATCAAATCCTTCATGCTAGGATAGTATTGGTCACTGATTTGGAGCATATTCTGAGGGCTAAATATGCAACTAATCATACTTTTTCTAGTTAGAAGGCAATAGGCCGATATTAGTGGTTTTACATGTTTTATCTAACCATTTATACTAATGCAGTGACCTATTGAGTGTTTGTGTTGATTCTGACAGGTACCCATTTACACACACACAATATCTATTGTAAGTTTCTGATTGGTTTAAGTATTTATTAGATTAACATAAGTGAAGATAATTATTCATTAATAACTAATTCACCCTCTCTCTCTCAGTTATTTAGCCTGTTCAAAAATTGGTATCAAAGCTTTTGTTCCTTACAAATATCTTAAATTCTTAAGGTAGATATGATGGCGCATAAAATGAACATTTCAATGTTTGATGGATCTAACTACAATTCATAGAAAGAGAAATGAGAGGATACATGATCTCGATCAGTTACACTATCTGGAATATTGTGTAGATAAAGTATGTTGTTCCTTAAAATGGCCTCAATACTCAAGATAAAATCACAACCTATGAGGAGAATTAAAAAGAAAGGTATGCAATTTTTAGTTCTTTATCAAAACCTGAGTTAGCTAAGGTAATTTCATAGAACAATATATATGAAGTTTGGGAAAAATTGAAAGATATTTATGAAGGAAATGATAGAGTTAAGTTGTTTAAGAAGCTAATAAAAAAGTTTCATTATGATAATATAAAAATGGATGAAGGTGAAGATATTGGAAGCTATTTTCAGAGGGTTGACAATGCACTAAATGAAGTCAAGAATAAAGGAGGAAATATCACTGATGAAGATGTCATCTAAAAGATCTTGATGTCCCTATCGGAAAGCTACAGTAGCAATATCTTGATGATTGAGGAATTTTATGATCTAAATAATTTTACCAGAGAATAATTGTTTGGCACCCTTACCCGTTTGAGATGAAAAACTTTGGAAAAGACAAGAGCCTATTTGAGACAAAATTTAAAGCCACAAAGAAAGAGGAAGATCTAGAAAATGATGATTCATATGAGATGGATGTGAACTTTACAAGGAAGCTAAAGAAAGGCACTGGAAAATACAAAGGTATGTTTCTCCTTCAATTTTTTATATGTGGAAAGATTGGTCATTTTGCTACTAGGTGTCCAGAGAAAGGTCCTAGGCAGAAGTTTAAGAATTTTAATAAGAAAGCTTACTATGTTAATGAAGATGTTAGTATTTTAGATGATGAGTCAGAAACAAAGGATTGTCTATTATATTTTGAAGAAGAAGAAAAACTTGGGTTTGATATTTCTAACCTTTGTCCTGAAATTGATGATAATTCTGAGATTTCTTTATATTTTAGAAGGAACAAGAAATAATGGTTGATTGATAGTGTTTGTTCAAATCATGACTCATGATAAAATAAAATTTGTAATAGTTGAGAAGTATGACAGTGGTCTTGTTAGATTTGAGGATGATAAGGTAATATATATTCTTGGTAGAGGTTCTATTACTTTTTATGGGAAGCATAACACTGAAAATGTTTATTATGTGAAGGGTTTGTATCATAATATTTTGAGTATTTGATATATGTGTGATAATGACTATGATGTTGTGTTCAAGGATGAAGGTTGCGAGATTTAGAAGAGATCTCAAACAGTTATTGTAGTTGGAAAAATGACAGGAAGGAACATCTATCAACTTGAAGGGGCTATAGGAGGATCTTTACTATCTCGGATTAATGATAGTTGGCTTTGGCATCGAAGGATGTGCCACATCAATTTCAATAATTTGATAAAAATAAGTCCATCATGTGTAGTAAGAGACTTACCTAGATTTGGTAAACTAGACAATACTATCTATAAAGGATGTCAGGAAGGAAAGCAAAGAAGAGTGTCATTCAAGTCGAAAGATCATTCATTGACTGGTTAGATGGATCTAGTGCACATCAACCTATGAGGTCCTACCAGGTTAAGAATCCTACAAGGTGATCTAGCTATTTCATAATATTCATTGGTGATTATTCCAGATTATCTTGGGTTGCATTTCTAAGAGAGAAATCATAAGCGTTTGAGAAATTCTATATTTTTAAAGCAAGAGTTGAGAATGAATGTGGTAGAAAGATTAAATGTTTGAGATCTAATAAAAGAGGAGAGTTTAGTTATGATGAATTTGAAATATTTTGTTAGAAACATAATGTTAAAAGATAGTTTTTAGCTGCTAGAACACCATAGTAAAATGGTGTAGTGGAAAGGATGAATCAGACAATGTAGAAAGAAACAAGGATAATGATCAAGGAAGTGATTTTAGTAGAGAAGTGATTCATATAGCTCTATATACACTTAACATAGTTATTTAACAGAATAATTATGGAAAGACATCATACAAACTATGGCATGGGAGAGCACCTATAGTGAAATATTTCAATATTTTTGGAAGCATATGCTACATTCAAAGTGATGAGGACAATCTTGGAAAGTTTGACAATAGAGAAGATGAAGGTATATTTCTTGGATATTCTACAAAGAGAAAAACATACTAGTGTTACAACAAGAGATTGAATAAGATTGTTGAAAGTGTGAATGTGAAGGTTGATGAAGATTTTTATAAAACTCCTGAGAAGCACCTTGAATATGAATCTGATACAGAGGACAATAGAAAACAAGACAAGAAAAAATAGGAAAATAAAAGGAAGACCAACATCTAAAACTAAGACACCAAGATATGTACAAAGAAATTATTCTAAGAATTGCATTATTGGTGAGAAGGATAGAGGTATTGTTACAAGAAGTAAAGCAACACAGCAGAAAAAACAATTTGTGTTTACTTTTAGAAATTGAGCCTAAATATTTAGAAGAAGCATGTAATGATCAAAACTAGGTTAGAGGAATGAAAGAAGAACTTGATAAGATGGAGAAGAATCAAACTTAGGAACTTGTTCCTTGACCCGTTGACAAGAATGTTGTTGGTACAAAATAGGTTTTTTGGAACAATCTGAATGAAAAGGTAAGGTAATAATAAACAAGGAAAGATTGGTTTTCAAGGGTTATAATCAGATTGAAGAAATTGATTTTGATAAGACTTATGCCCTTGTTTCCAAGATTGAGATGATCTAGATAATCTTTGCATTTGTAGCATTTAAAAACTTCAAGGTTTGTTAGTTGTCCATTTTAAGTCAACATTTTTGTATGGAGAACTAAAGGAAGAAGTTTATATTGAATAAGTGAAAGGTTTCATGTTTGAAAAGGATCTAGATGTTGTGTGTAGATTGAAGAAAGCATTGTATGGATTGAAGAAGACACTTAGGGCATGGTATGGTAGATTAGATATGTACCTGATATGACAAGGATTTAAGAAATGATAAGGTGCTAGAAATTTATATTATAAGACTTATTCAGATCAGATTTTGATTGTTGTGGTTTATGTTGATGACATTATTTTTAGAAGAAAAGATGATTTGTCTAGGAACTTTGCAGAAAAATATAGAAAGAGTTCAAGATGTCTATGATTGGTGAGTTGAATTTCTTTCTTGGATTTTAGGTAAATTAGAATAGTAAGGGAATTTTCATTTCTCAATCCAAGTATTTTAAATATTTTCTAAAGAAGTTTGGTTTGGGGAATTCTAAACTGGTATGTACTCCTATTATTATCGAATGTAAGTTGACTAAAGAAGATGATTCACCGAAGGATGATGCAAGTAAGTAAAAATCAATTATTAGAGGATTGTTGTATTTGAATGATAATAGACTAGATATTATGTATGTAGTATCTTTGGCAGCTAGATTTTCAGCAAAAACCAAAAGAGTCAAATGTTATGATAGTAAAGAAAATTTTTAGATATTTGAAGGTTACATAAGAGTTTGGATTACTATATCCAAAAGGTTCATATTTTATGCTGATAGTATATAAAAGAATGGTGATGGGGAGAGATGTCTAGATAACCAATCAATTAATAGTGGTGGAGCTTATTTCTGTGGCTCATTATTTGGTTTCTTAGTCAAGCAATTTGTGAGATTCTATAAAACTCTCAAATATTGAATCGAAATATATTGCAACTATTATAATGGTGAGAAAGACTAATTGCACCCTTGGTATCCTTGGGTTTTAAGTACAACGGTGGTTTGTGACATGGATTAACTACATCCTATGTCTTCTATATGACTAGAGGTTGTATCGGGCATTAACAGGTCAATTTTTTTGTCCAACAACAATCTCTAGTTGTAAAAGGTGGTATCAGAGCTTGGTCATAGGTGTAAACCCCATGCTTGCACTAGGGAGATTGTTATGATGGTGACCAAGACTTATTTTTGCACCCATGGTCTCCTTTTTTTTTCAGTGCAATAGTGGATCATCAAATGGCTTAACCACCTCCTATGTCTTCTATATGTTTAGAGGTTGTATCAGGCATTAACACGTTGATCTTTTGGTGCAATGGAAACTTCTAGTTGTAAACAAAACATCATTATGTTGTACTCAGGTATTATGGATGAAACAAACTTTGAAGGATATAGGGATAACTTTTGATGAGCTTATTTCAATTATGTGTGATAATATCAATGTTATAAAAATTTCAAAGAATCCAGTGCAACATTTTATGACAAAACATATATCTATTAGATATCACTTGTTGGTAGACAAGGTATTGGAGAATGATGTTAAACTTGAATATGTTCCTACAAAAGAGAAAATTTTAGATATTTTTACAACACTTTTGTGTGAGGATACTTTTGAGTATCTCAGGAGGAAGTTAAAAATCCTACCCCTTCCTAGTGCTCAATAATGCACTTGTGTGTGCATTGGTCGAGTGCATTTCATTTTTATTCTTTTTTGGATCAATTCTTTGTGGTTTCCACTTAGGGGGAGGTGAGTAAGTTAGTAAGGTGGAGTTTAACTCTTTGCCATTGTTTCCAAAGGGGAGAAGAACAATGGACTAGAAGAACAATGGAGAACATATAAATTTGATTTTGATATCTGTTAGAGTAAAAAGGTATTTTCACTTATTAATTAAATCATTATTGATTTAATTATTCGGTCACTTTTATCTCTAGTTTACTTAAGCTAAAATTTAAGCATATAATAATTAATTCTTTATTAATTATTATCATGCAACCTAGGTTTCTCCACCTTTTGGTTTTTGATCTCCTTTATAAGGATTGATCTCTTTTTAATTTTTAATTATTTTGTAATTCCCTCAATTGCCTCTCTGAATGAATATTTCATATTTCAGATCATTATGAGTTGTCTCCATTATTTTCTTTTGTAACAGGTTATTTTCATACAATGGATCTTGGTGATTGAATTCTTCAAATTCTAATATGGTATTAGAGCCTTGTTGTTGCAGCAAGTTCTTAAGTTTTTCAAAGATTTTTTGGAGCACTAAGGGTTTCAAGTTTTCATAGTTTTTTGTGTGGATTTGGGGGATTTATTTTTTGGAGCACTTTGGGCACAAAGCGACCTCACAGTTGTGCTCAAAAAGCCTAAAAACCCATGTTTCCATATAAGGCACATCAAATTTGGACATAGTTGCATTTTAAGGCCAATATTTTTTTTTCTTGTACGACCCTTATCTAGGCACAATTTTTGAGGTGAAGGACTATATATATATATATATTCTTGGGACCTCTGCCAAGTTTGGCCAAAATTTTGGCTGTCCTGCCATATTTAGCGATATTGCTAGGTTTAGTGGAGCTCTGCTAGATTTAGCCGATATTGTTGGAATAATCAAAGGGTATGTATTGAGATGGGAGGGGTGAATCACTACCCTTAAAAACTTTTATACTTCAAATCTTAGTAACCATTGCTTGCATAACCAACCATTGTATCTTTTCTACTCTATGTATGTAATATCATAACGTAAATGTAAGTGCATGTAAACAAACATAGAAACATTCATGAAAATCATTTACACATGACACAAGAATTGATAATGGAGAAAATAACTCTTAGAAGGTAAAACTGTAGTGGGGATGAAACTAACAAAGATTCACTATCTGCAGATGGAAGGTGTTGGTTAAGGCTACAATTTGTGATCACTTTTGATGATCTTACCCTGTTAGGAGTAACATGTTAGACTTGTTAAGTCTACTTAGTTAAGAGATTTCAGAAACACAATGTATGTGTGCACTTGGTTAATATATTTACAATAAGACTTTTAAGTCCACCTTCTTGAAGGATTTTTTCTGTTTGCTACAATTGTTAGAGAGTAGACAAAAATATAATTCACCTGATAGCTTGCAATATTGAATTTATAATTACAGATCCTAAGTTCAGAAGATATATGTATCACCTATCATGATGGATAATACCTTTGTTCTACTCAGTAGCCTTGAATCTAGTTCTTCATAATTGAATTCTTCTTTGTATGTTCTTCTACATGAAAACCTCTGTCAGGCCCATAGATGTCCTTGTGCGGCTACAATCATCATGTTCTTGATTAACTACACACACACACACAAACAGACACACACACACACACACACACACACACACACAATGTATTGACCTAATTAGATTTCATGCTTCTTGAATAACTCTAATGATCTAAGGTTTACAACTTGACCTTGATCTCCTAGTTTGCATGAAAACAATTAGTTAAACTAATTAAATCCATCATTTATGCTTTTCTTGATCCTCAAGAAATGGTTGTCCAACTAAGTATAAAGCTAATTTAAAGACTAAATTTCTTTAGCTAATGTGTAGCTTAGATCCACTTTTCTTAGGAATAAAATTGTTTCTCGGTAGACTGGTGCTCACTATACTCTGTAGACTGTGCTCAGTTTACATTGTGACCTATCTTCCTTGGGTTACACTGTAAGTTGTCTATCAATGTACACTGTGACCGACGGTCCAAAATAGTTTCCTTTTATACTAATGAAAACTTCTGATCCTTTAAGGATTATCAATCTCCCCCTTTGGCATTAGTATCAAAAATTGATATATACATACAATGTATACATTAAGTATAATTACCTTTTCAATGACTCCCCCTATGTGCATGCCTTGGTTCAGTATATGTACATGTTTTCCTTGGTACATTTTCCCCTTTTGATACATATATTTCCCCCTATTTTGAATTTAATGACAAATATGTAGTACTTACAGCTTGTCAAATATGTGTGAATGGGATTTTTGTATGGCTACCATCAGCTTGTCCCATTTCTCCTTGAGGTCTTTGAGTGTCATGTGCTCCAAGGTTATTATGGCATGCATGCCATAGATACTCTCGGTGACTGACATCTCTCAGGTGGCAATTAGAGTCTTTGTCAAAGTCATGTGTTGTAGCAGCAATGTGAGATTTGGTAGTAACATAGCTTTAAGCTCGGTTACTTCATCTTTGATTTTTCTTTCTTCCTTTTTAATTTCAATTCTCAACCAGTTTGATTCTACGATCTTCTCATAATGCATTTGGAATTCATTTGTATTGGTTGATAGACTTTGTGCACTAGCTTTTAGATCCTCATTTATTTTAGCAATCTCTTCACTATGCTCGGTAGTGAAATGCTCTAGTGTGAAAAACTTTTGAACTAAGTTAACTACTTTTCATATGATTGGTTCTAGTGTAGTTACTAGCTCAGAAAGTTTTACCTTGTTCTCTGCCACTTCTTGGCTAATTTTCTTGGTGATCTTGTAGTGACACTTATCTTCTACACGTTCTTCAATGACCTTGTTAGCTTCTACATTATGTGATATTATGGCCTCAGTTAGAACTACTAGTTGATCAAGGATTGGTGTATTTTGATCAATCTTTGTGTTAGGAACTACCTGCAGTAGTATCTCCTTTTTTGTTTCCAGGACTTCTGTATTTCTATGTTCTAGTTTGAGCTTTTCCTTTTGTGCCTTCCATTTTTATAGCTCCCCATACCTTGTTAGTGACTCGTATTCAAGTGTTCTCAGATCATAGTCAAGTATTTCAATTATTTCCTCAAGTGTAACAGGGGCTTTATTCTTTTTCTTCTTCTTCTTCTTTAGAATGTTGCTGGAAGCAGGGGAATGAAGGATTATAACAAGATCCTTCTCTGGTTCTATTGATTTTGGTGATTTCATGGGAGGTGTGGTGCCTTTGGTATGCTACTCAGTATGAACCTATTGGTCAGTTGTAGATATCTCTACATCAACCTTGTCTTTATCTGCAGCCTTGTTTGCCTCTTTGATGTTCTTGATAGTGGCATCACTCAGTTTTTCCTCTCCACTTTCTATATTTCCTCTTCTCTGTTGTATCTTTCTACTCCCCATGTTCATCACCATTATCTTTTGGTATGTTTGCATTAGGTTTTGGTGGTGTCTATTGTGATTCAGTAATCACATTGGTTGCGTCAATCAAGTAGGGAAATTTACCTAGTATGATTGCCTATGCAAAATTTGTACTATCCTTTTCATTTGTACGCTCGGTGGAAATACTTACATCTTCATCATTCTTGGTATTATCATCAAAATCACCTTGAGCTATATCTTTTATAGTAATATTTGGTGTTTCTCCTAATGATTTTAATATCTGACGAATGCCATTCATGGCCTTACTTGCCTCTGTTGTCAAATCAATGGGATTGACATCCTTGGTTCATTGATGAAAATATGCTCGAGGCTCAGTGTGGCCTCCTTCTCCTCATTGTGAGTTGTCTCAGTTAGAGCTAGTATCTACTCAGGTGGATTGAAGATTTGAGTCCAAATCTTATTGCTTCCTATATCAATATCTTCTAACCTGTCTTGCAGTACTTTGTGTGCTCTTGTCTTTGCAAAAAATTTCTTTGTGTGCTCCGTCATTATTTTAGTAGTTTCTTCACCTGTTGACTTGGGCATGAATGTAGTTAGGGATTTTTCCCTCATATTTTTTTCATATGCAATACATATGTCCACCTTGCTGATTTCTTATCTTGCAGTTCCTATGGAATCTTGTTGTTGAATTGTACAGACACATATTTGTAAGCAATCATCACCTTAATGATGAATCTTCTATTTTGTCAAGATCCTTGGTAGACAAATTTTCCCATTTTTTAATCTGATCATGTGTTATACTACCTGTTTTGATGATTCACTTTGCAATCTCATCAGTTGTCTTTGGTATCTTGGCCTTTTCTACTTGTATTCTATGTTCTCTCTCATCTGCTTCTTGTTGGTAAATAGATTTTTCTTTTGAATTTAACTTTAAAATACCCAAAATACTTAAGAACAACTAAATACAATGATTGGAAAATTGTTATTGAAAAACCAATTTCCCTCTGAATTTGAAGGCACAGCTCCCTTATATGAATGATTTTTAGTGAATCTAGATGTTTCCTAATCTAACAGAGGTATGTTCTTGACCTGAGAATAGAAGAGGTAAACCAAGCTAAACCCAGATGAGAAATAGCTTAGGTGGGGTGAATTCAACTTTAAATCTAGCCAATTTTGAGATTTCATCAATCAGATTAACCCCCAAAACTGGTAATGCATGAACTTCTACTAAAAAATGCAGATGTAAAACTAAACATTAATGATGAAAAGCTAAAGGATCAATCTATTTCATAGAAATGTTTCCCAACCTAGAATAAAAATGGATCTTCCCCTAAATTAACTGTATCAAATCATAATATAGAAATCTGGTTCGAATACAGATTGCAAATCTAACTTCAAATAAACATTCGAATTCAATAGAAAGACAAATGAAATGCAATGGAATAGTTAAAGAAATGGTATTCAGACACACACTATTGACTCAGCAAAATGCTATCTTTCACACCAAAATTTAGCTGACCTTTGTATTGATTTTGGAAATAGTATATATAGAGTCCTAGATTGGGCCGTTAAAAAAAGGGGGGTAACCGAAATGGTTCAACTTCCCCAACCAGAAATGATAACCAAAGGTTTATCTGTTACAACTATATGCCTCCTTTTGTGATCCGTGGCATTCCCAAGATTTCCAAAGGCAAGGGTCAGTAGCAAAGGTTTCACAATTGATATAAACCAAATACACAATACTACCAAAATGAATAATAATGAAACGTAATCAATAAAATGTACAACCAAGAGAAAGGAAAACAAATAAATGCAAACCCCATGATGCTTGAAGCTTCTATTGTTTCTCTCTACTCCTTTTGAAATGTTGTTATTGATGCTTAGTATTGGTGGGGCAACGTCTATGACTTGAGAAGTGTCGAGAATTTGCTAATTAAAATGGGTGTGTGATCGTAAGATGGCTTGAATGCTAGAACCAAACTGACAGAGTAATGGCGCATGAGAGCTTGAAATCCTGGATCCTTCAAATGGTTATGAAGGGTTTATTATATAGGATTTGGTGATGAAATGAATGGTTGAGATCAATCTCAAAGATAGGGAGATGAACGGTTGAGATTAAAAGGAACAGGAGAGGTCCTCAGTAAACTCCACCTCTTCATTTGGTAAAGAGGAGATAGAGTTTGGTTAACTGAAGAGCTAATTATGAGTTACCTTTCTGAACTAAAGAGGTGGGTGAAGTTACCCATGTGGACTGGAGAGACGGGTGGAGTAACCCATGTGATCTGATTGAAGTTATCTCTTTGAAGATAAATGAATATTTAATTCATTTATTTAATAATTATTTTCAACATGTGAGATAATTGAATTCTTTTTGATTAAGAATTGCTTTATTTGATAAAATTAAATTAATTTAATTGGAATAATTTAATTAGCGAGTTTAAATATTTGAATTTAAACTATAGGAAATTGAGTTTAATTAATTAATTAATGATAATTAATAAATTAAAGCTAATAAATTAAATAAAATTAATTATTTAATTAATTTTGGGAATTTGATTAGCTGATTTGGGGAATGAATTTAGAGGAAAATAGATGATTAATTAATGATTAAAAAACCATTAATTAATAGATGAAAATTAGTGTTTTTAATTTAAAGTCGCAAGCCTGTCCATTTTAGGGTGTCTACATTTGCCCCTCTTTGATGCGATGTGACTTGTTGCAGTGTGTCAAAGATTATTTGCTTTTGCCCCAGCTTGCCCCAGTAGTAGTAGGTATATTTATGCCCCCTCAACAAATTTGAGAAAAAAGTTGCAAGATGAGCGTTGATTTGTTGAAACTGCAATTGGTGGAACTGGGTAGCTGACGGATTTAAAAAATACTTTAATATGCCCCTGTAATTGACCTTCAAAGTTTTCAGGGATCAGGAAGATATTTTAGAGCTCCTAGTGAAATTAGGGTTTTTCAGAACCCCTATAAGTAGCAAAGAGAGCTCTTCATTTGTCACTTTGCGATTGTGGAGCTCTGATAATCTTGGTGAGTTTACCTTTTGATTTCTACCTTATTTCTTTCTATTTTTGAGTGATGGCTAGCCTTCTTGGCGTTGTGTACATCTCCGACCGAGTTTGGACCTACCACAAACCTGCTGGCTCTAGACGCTCGGTGAGTTTTCTCGCTTTGCATGTCATTAATGCTTATATTTATTGCTTTTAAAAATTGTACTTTTTTGGAAAAATGCAAAGTGTGCTACAATCGACTACGGTTTTGCCACAATTGCGGTTTAAATTCCACAATTTCTGGTTAAATACCGCAATTGATAAGTGTTCCGCACTTGTATCTATAAAATGCTATAGTTGCCATTTGTTTGCTGCACTTGCTCATTAAGTTTTGCAATCACTTAAAAGTACCGCATTTGCCTTGCTTTATTACCGCAATTGACTATTTAACACTGTTTGCCTGATGTCCTTGTCTATTATCTACTTTTTCTAGCTTCTGTTACTTTCCTCAATGACTAAAGCTGATAATTTTCTATTTTTTACTTTTTGCGCAGTTCACTGGGCATATCTTGCATTGTCAAGAGTCTAGGCTGGCGGGACTCATGTATAGATTCTAGTTGACCGAGGATGAGAGGTCAGTTCTTTGTGATCTTGGTTTGTAGTAGATATGTTATATGCCTGAGATCACAACCAATAGGGGTCTCATCTCCGCTCTTGTAGAGCAATGGCATTCTGAGATGTGCACTTTCTGGCTACCCACCGGGGAGTGTACCATTACGCTGGAGGATGTGTATCGCATCCTCCAACTCCCTATCTAGGGTGAGCTTGTGGAGTATTCCACACATACTGGTATTGTTGCATTGATCGAGCTCTCTCGATTGCCCTAAGATCAGCTCAGGCTTGCTAGTGACTATGACATTCCTTGGTCTAGATTCAGGTAGGCCTTGATAGACTGTCCACATTGCAGAGTAGTTTGATATGTGGGATTCTTTGCCCCGATCGTCGATAGCGGGATTTTTCTATTGGGTTTGGTAGTGTCTTGCAGAGTATGGTCTAAGACCATACCGTATTTTCTTGGGGCCCTTGCATGTTGGCCCACATACATTTTCACATGTTGTATGTGACTTACCTTGATGGTAAGTCACTCAGCTGCGGTGCAAATTTGCTACAAATTTGGGCATGAGAGCATATAGCAGTCTATCATCCTGTTGGTGCCCATGCTCTCCCTATAGATAGGTCGTATGTGTTCATGTATGATGATGCTATTGTCCAGACTCATATGGGTCATCTTTCATACTAGCAGTAGTAGCTAGATATGATTCCTTATTTTATCTAGAGGCCGTACAGAGATTATCCCATCTGGGATGGAGAGGACATCCATCTCCTATTTTGTCAACAATGGAGATACTTGATTGGTCGCATGATTGATCACGTCCATATGATAGATTTTCATAAGACTGACAGGGTGTTACATCAGTTTGGAGAGGAACAAGATGTGTCTGATTCTTATGCCTACTTTCCTCAGAGGTCAAGGGATGTTGCTATTTGGGGTGTTGTGGTATCACTTGATGCTGCTTGCACTGAGTTCTTAGGATTACTTCCTGTGGCATGGACCTAGCACTCTGCCACTGTAGACCCAGGTTTGTCTTGTTTCTGATTTGCTTATGTACTTCCTTTCTGCTCTTTAATTCTTGCTCATATCCTATTATGGTACTTTATGTCTTTATCTTCTCTGGTACTGATAGTTGAATTTGTCTTTTGCAGGCACTACACTGCAATATGATGTGCATTAGTTGCAGCATTGACCAATTGCATTGACAAATGTATCTCATCCTGTTCCTAGGACTATCATGAGGAGGGCCTGATGGGTACGACGTTGTAGGGGAGGCCGTGATGGGTACGACGTTGTAGGGGAGGCCATGATGGAGGGAGAGGATGGGGCTAGAGATGGTGGTAGGGGTAGGGGAGGGAGAGATGGAGGATGGGGGAGAGGAGACGATGAAGGTGCTAGAGGGGGGGTTAGGAGTAGAGGTGGCCAGAGTGGGGGGCAGTGTAGTGTCCCTATAGTTGGGTTGGGTGCCATTCTTGAGGATGAGGAGGCTATAAAGAAGGAGGCACCTCAGTTGGTTCAGAGAGTGCGCAGGTGGATAGATGTATTTTTGGCTCCTAGGGAGGAGGATAGGGTTATTATTGAGGCTATGGATGTGGAGATTGTGGATATAGACGTGGAGGCTCTAGATGAGTAGAGTGCTGAGATAGGTTCATCTGGGGATAGTGGCAGTACTAGGAGCAGCACAGGGGAGAGTTCAGAGAGTGCAAATGATTCTTTGGTTCTCAGGCAGAGAGGAGGTGAGGGATTGGGAGGCCAGGTGGAGGGTGATATGGACATTTACATAGGTGGTATTGATGATGATCCCTCGGAGGTGGAGCACCTCACCTAGCAGGTTCAGGATTTGTAGGCCTGACTTTCCTTATCTGATGCACGTGTGATTGCTTTGGAGGCTTGTGTTACAGTAGCTGAGTCTAGAGAGTGACATGCTTGGGCTAAGGTCTTCTCTTTCATTGATAGTGTACAGGATGTTTCCCACAAAGAGATTCTGGATAGGTACTATAGATCTGGGCGAGACGCTCAAAGAGAGATTGACTACTGGAGATGCCATTATGAGGGCGTAGTTCCTACAACAGAGAGGGTGCCTAGCTACATAGCTTCATAGAGATCCAGCAAGGCTCAACATTCTTAGAGTAGTGGTGTCAGAACTCCTGGGTCCTCTCATAGGATAGATTCTGATATGCCTCCCCCTCGTGCGCCTTCGGGCGAGGGTGGGGGTAGCTCTTGTTGACTATGTTCCCTGTACCATATTTGTAGTGATTCATTGTATACTCTGAGTAGCACCATTTTTTGTATCCTGATACACTGATATATATTGATATACATGTTGATTACCTTCTTTGATCACACTTGCAACCTTTCATTTGTACTCAGATATTTCGATTTACATTAGATGCAGTTATGTTTTGATATGATGTGCAATGGTGTAGTTGCTATATGTATGATTCTATATGATTTGGTGGTTTAGATGATGAAATGTATATGCAATGTGATTCTATTATGCAGATTTTTAAATGGATGATTTACTTTCCTATGATACTGACATGTCATGCAGGATGGTGTAAATGAAATGCTTGTTTATATGAGATGCTTTATGGATGCATGTGATTTTATGATTTATCATGTATGCAACTACTATGTTTTTATTCTTTTCTGATGTACTTAATGGAATGAATGTAATCTACTATGCATAAAATATCTGAGTAATGCATGTGTTAGTTAGAAAGAAGTTAGTTTTGATAGATGTGCTCTGAGATTGAACTAATAGAATGGAATGTTAGAGAGGATTTTCTTTTTGTATTTTTGGATAGATATGATCTGATAGAAAGGATGAATGTCCCAAGTTGCTGCCCCTATTTCCAATAATTGTCATCATTGCATATTTTTTTGTATTTTATGATATTCTGAAAGAGTGTCAAATGATCCAGATCACATACCACCTAGATACCACCATGACCTCTTGATTGCAGAAGTAGTAGAGAGATTAAATAGAAAGAGACCCATAGTACACTCAATTATTGACCATCTGGGTTAAACTATGTTCCCTATTTGAAACAAAAAAGAGACAAAAGCACCCATATATTGACCATCTGGATACCACTTGTCCTCTAAATTAATCTAAAACAAAGAAACCAAGATAGAACTCCTATGTACCCAGAGTCCATCTGGATAATGCTGTGAGCTCTTGATTTCTAAAAGGGAAAGACAAGCAAACAAAATAGAACTCCTACACCCCTAGAGTCCATCTAGATAGCATCATAAGCTCTTGTTTGCAACATAAAGGGAAAGACCATAGAAACCAAGATAGAACTCCAAAGCACTCAGAGTCCATCTGAGTAGTGCTGCGAGCTCTTGATTCTATAAACCAAACAAGAAAAATAAAAGAGAAGGAATGTCCAATTCTTTTCCAGGTTTAAGCTCAGATTGTAGAACTGCATTACTGCCAGATAAGTGATAGCACCTATCACATTTATCCTAAATCATCATGGCCCTGGAATCAAAGTGAACAGTCAACAGACAACAATCAAAGAAAATAAGTCATGATCTATCATAGCTAATCTCCTCACATGGTGGATCCTGGAGTAGCGTAAGAACATAACACCAAAATATAGACTGACATCTGACTGACTTGAATGACCTAGTCAACATTTTTGTATGGTTCCTTGATGCAGTTGGATTCTCTTGATTGGCTCAAACTCTTTGGATAGGCTTGGTTGGCTTGATTGCTTTGATCGTGTTGGCAGCAGATCAAGCTGTGTCAGATGGGCCGAATGCATGTTTGCAAATCTCATGATTGTGATAGTATGGATTGATTTTATTGCTCAAATCATGTTAGTAGCTAATCAAGCTGTGTCAAATGGGCCCAATGCTAGTTCGCAAAGCTTATGATTATGACAATGATAGATTATTTGATTGTTTTGGTGGCTGATCAAGTCGTGTCAGATGGGCCCAATGCTAATTTGCAAAGCTAATGATTGTGACAATTGATTTACTAGGTGTGATTACCCTCTGCTCTCTTGATAACTAAGTTGATTTTATTGCCTTGGATTTTGCAATTTTTGAATGTTTTTGATGAAGATTGATTTTCTCTTGATTTTGATCTTTTTAGGATTTTTTAGGAGTTTTCCATTTTTTAGGGATTTTTTCAGGACATTTAGAATTTCCCCCTAGTCTGGTGGACCAGTATTAACCATGGGTAAGTGCTTGGTGCTCATAGGGGCTTTGTGCTTCTAGATATAGCTTGGGATAGTCAGTCTTGCATTTTGAAGTGTGCTCAAGCTTTTGGAGCTCATTGATGGTGAAGTTGGATTTGAACACTTGGTGCCTATTTGCTAGGTTTTCACCAAGGTACCTTCTCAATAGCACATGATTGCCAGGTTTTCACTGAGAGAGTGATTTTATTTCTCTTTACTTTTTTTGCTTTTTTGCTTTTTTTTTTCTTTTTTTCTTTTTTTCTTTTTTTTTGGTTGTCGCCAAGGCGCCTGATTGCCAAGTTTTCACCAAGGTAACTTTTGTATATTTTTTGATTTTTTTGGTATTTTCTAGATATGTAGATAAATGCCTTAGCCATAGAGACCTTAAGGGTAGAACCTCTTCAGGTGCATGCTATTGATGTTGCCAGGGAGCTAGTCTCCTTCTGGTGTTGCAAGTATAAATGCCCCACTCTGAGTAGAGCTAGTAATAACAAACGGTCCTAACCAGTTAGGCTCGAACTTTCTGAGTTTGACTTTCTCTGCTTGATTCTTTTGATTTTCCATGAGGATGAGGTCTTCTACCTCAAATGTTCATGGCTTCACCTTCTTATGATAGTTCCTTCTAAGGCAATTCTGATAGCCTTGTAAGTGGTCGAAGGCATGCTGCCTTCTTTCATCTAGTAACTCTAGTTCACTAAGCCTTGTGACTCTATAGTCCTCATCTGAAACTAGGTTCTTCAATGATATCCTGAGGGATGGAATTTCCACTTCAAGAGGTAATAGCACCTCTGATCCATAGACTAGGGAGAAAGGAGTGGCTCCTATAGGTATTCGCACACTAGTTTTGTATGCCCATAGTGCAGGACTAAGCTGTAAATACCAGTCTCACCCTGATTCATTCACTATTTTCTTCAAGATTTTTAATATTGTCATATTTTTTGCTTCGGCTTTGCCATTCCCTTGAGGGTAGTAAAATGAGGAGAACCCTTGTTCGATGCGGAACTGTTCACATAGGTCTTCAACATCCTCGTTCTTGAAAGGTGTACCATGATATGTCTGGATTGTTTGGGGGATCTTGTGTCAATAGATAATGTGGTTAAGTATGAACATTACTATCATTTTTCCAGTGATGTAAGTGAGGGGAATTTCTTCCACCCACTTGGTGAAGTAATCCATTGCTACTATGATGTACTTGTGTCTGTTTGCTGAAGAAGGTGTAATTTTTCCCACTAGGTCAAATCCCCACATTGAAAATGGCAATGGTGATGTGATAGGATTTAGTTCCTGGGCCGGTGCATGGATGAGGTCTCCATGAACTTGAAACTTTTTGCACCTTTGAACATGTTTGTGTGCATCTATCTCTACTGTGGACCAATAGTATCCCATGTGGATTATTTTCTTAGCTAAGCTGTTGCCACCTCCATGGGTTCTACAAATTCCTTCATGTACCTTGTACAAAGCTTTCTGGGATTCCATGGAAGTGAGACATTGTAGTAATGTTCCATCTAGACTTTGTCTATATAGAGTAGTTGAGAGGATGGTATACCTAGAGGCTTGGCAGATGAGGGATTTTCTCTGGTTCCTAGACAAGTTTGGTGGTAAGACATTGTTTTGGAGATATTTATAGACATCTTGGTACCATGGGGATTTAGGACCAACAAGGACACATGTTGATTCTATGATAGATGCCTAATGTGAGGGCACCAAGAGTTGTTCTACTAGAAACTAGAATTTTGTTTCATTACCTGGCATATCAATCAGTGATGCTATGGTAGCCATCACATCTACATCCTTGTTCTATGCTCTTGGGACTTTCTCAAAGAGAATGTAATGGAACTTGGTGCACAGTTGTTCCATCTGTGCTCTGTATGGTATGAGTTTCTCATCTTTTGTCATGTAATCATTATTGACTTGACTGATGACCAGCTGCAAATCACCAAAGACTCTAAGGTTCTTGATTCTCCATTGAATTGCTATCTTTAGACTGATGACCAGTGCTTCATATTCTGCTATGTTGTTGGTGCATTGGAAGTTAAGTCTGAAAGACTTTGGAATTGTATCATGATCTGGAGTGATAAGAACTATCCCTGCCCCCACACCATGGTTCATACATGATCCATCAAAATAAAGTTGCCATACCTCAATCACCGGTTGTAGTGTCATGATGGATTTGTCAAGAAAGTCAAAGATAATAGGCTGGTGGTCTTGAATTGGTGCCTCTATGAGTTGATCTACGATCACTTGTCCCTTGATGGCCTTTCTATCTATGTACCCAATCTCAAAGTCACTTAAGATCATTACCCACTTGGCCAGTCATCTAGTGAGTGCTGCTTTTCTTAGGAGGTATTTGAGAGGATCAATATGTGTGACCAATTTTGTTTGGTGACTCAACATATAGTGTCTTAGCTTGTTGGAAGTGAAAACAATTACCAGGAATGACTTCTCAATCGGTGTATAGTTTAGCTCATATCCAACCAAAGTCCTGCTTAGATATTAGATGGCCCTCTCTTTTCCTGCATCATCTTGTTGTGCCAAGAGTACACCTAATGCTGATTCTATTGCTGAGATATATAGAAGCAATGGTCTACCTTGTATTGGTGGTACCAATATATGAGACTTTAGAAGGTATTCTTTGAATATCTAGAATGCCTATTCGCATTGCTCTGTCCATATGAACTTGATGTCTTTATGCAATAGATGTTGGAATGGGTGGCACTTGTCTGCCAGTTGAGCTATGAAGCATCTGATTGATTGGAGCCTTCCTTGTAACCCTCTTAGTTGTCTCAAGTTTGATGGTGGAGGCATATCCAATATTTCTTTGACCTTTGCTAGATCCACTTCAATTCCTCTGTGTGATACTATGAACCCTAGTAATTTTCCCGTTGTGACATCGAATGCACACTTTTTTGGGTTTAGCCAGACTTTGAATTCCTGCATTCTATCAAAGATGGGTCCCAAAACCTGAAGATGATCCTTTTGAAGTATTGATTTGGCTAGTATGTCATCCACATAGTCTTCCATTGTCTTGTGGATGAGATCATGAAATATAGTCATCATAGCCCTTTGATATGTTTCTCTGGCATTCTTTAGATCAAATGGCATGACATTCCAACAATAGGTTCCCCAAGGACATGTGAAATCTATTTTGTGTTGGTCCTCTGGAATGATCCTTATTTGATTGTAACCTGAAAAGCCATCCATGAGTGATAGCATTTGATGTCCTGCAGTTAGGTCCACTATCATATCAATGTTTGGTAAAGGAAAGTCATCCTTGGGGCATGCTATATTGAGATCCCTAAAGTCTGTGCAAATTCATATTTGACCACTATGATTTGTAACTGGTATCAAATTAGATATCCAGTCCACATATGGTATAGGTCTAATGAATTTAGCATCCAGGAGATTTTTTAGTTCTTCCTTGACTAGCAATGCAATGTGGGGATGCATCTTTCTCATCTTCTATTTGACAGGTTTGGTGTTGGGTAGCAATGGGAGATGGTGTAGCACTAATTCTGGATCTAATCTTGGCATATCCAAGTAGGACCATGTGAAATTGATCATTCTTGCCTTAAAGAAATTGATGAACTATTCTCTCTCCTCATGGGTGAGTGATTTCACCAAGTATATGTTCATTGGGTTCTTGTCATCCCCTAAGTTGATTTCCTCTGTCTCTTCTACTAATAATTCTGATTTCTCCTCTGTTAAGGGGAGGATTTCCTTCTTTCCATCTTCTAGCACCTCAGTGAGGTTTTCTCTAGAAGACACGTCTTCTTTTAGCTTTTTATTCTTTTGCTATTTTTTCTTTTGTGGACTGGAAAGAGGAGCTTCCTCCTTGAAGTATGCTACTCTGTCTAGGTCAATGGAGAATCCTACCTTGTGATCTCCCAATGGAATGCCTTCCCTCAATCCCATGAAATGAGCTATTGCCTCATCATTCTTGAAGACATCTAGATCTAGTGGTCCTTGTTGGTCCCACTCTATAAGCTTAGGGTGTACTAGACAAACACTTTAACAACTGTTTGGCTTTGGTTGACTAAAGGGGACCGCTAATATGGTGCCTACAAAATTGGACTATGATAAAGATGCACCACTTGAGGTCTGATAGATGACATGTTTGTCTATACAGGGTTGTTCAGTAATTTTTAGTTGGTCAAATAGGTCTACTAGATTTATGATAATGTCGGCCCGAGGGGAAAAATAAGGGATTGACAGTTTAGAGTCATGAAGGGATCTCCACTCATACTCATGGGAGTCAGTCTCAATAGAATGTTTGTCTGATGTCTCACTTCCTTGGTTATCATCAATTGCTATGTGTAGGTTTATTTGGAATTGTGTGGTTCCCTCTTTAGCGGGCAACAACTACACTAATATGTTTCTTATTAGGACATGCTCTGTGTTGTGCCCCCGGTGCATCTCTGTTGTTTTCTCTTGATTGAATTGAATGTCTTGGATCACAAGACTAGTGCTTTGTTGTCCATAACCCAAACCTCTTGTGTTTCTTTGGGTTGGTGGGAGAGGCAATTCATATATTCCTTGTTTTCTTTCCCCTAGCCCAGTTGTACCATCAAAACTGAATCTTTGTATCATTGTGTAACCATTACCATAGTTTGACAAGGGTAGTGGTTGTCAGATTATCTTAGGGGAATCTTGGTATAACCAAGTATTGATGTCTTGTTCAAATGGATTTTCTTCCACTATATCTCCCCATCGGACAAAGGTTGTGGGCAGACATTTGAACAGAATAGGTTGCGGAGTTTCTATTGCAATAACAGGTTGTGGCATGCCATGAGTTGTTGGGCTTTGAGGCATGTGCGTGATGGTAAAGGCTTCTTCATATCTATATTCACCACAACCCTTGTCTGTGATGGATATCTTTCCTGCTTTCTTTGTGATATCTTTAAGATTTGAATCTGAAGAGGAAGGAATACTTGCATCCTGTGTAATGACTATCTTTCCTACTGCTCATGGGACATCCTTGGGATTCAAATTTGAAGAGGACGGGATGCTTGTGTCTTGGTTTGATGGTACCTGGTTATCAGTGCTGATTTGGACTGCATTACAATATTGGAAGGGGTTAGGATCTCCCTCTATGATGATCTCCTCTCCCTGGTGTGGGAACTTGATGCATTGATGGTATGTCAAAGGTACAACTTGCATTTCATGTATCCAAGGTCTCCCTAGTAACATCTGGTATCCCAACTCAAGGTCTAGGATTTGGAAGGGAGTGTTTTTGACCACAGGACCAATGTGAACAGGTAGAATAATAATACCTTTAGAGGACCTTTCCTCTTCATCATAAGCTCTGATATTTATCCTCCTTGTGACATCAATGCTTGATTCTGAATAGCCTAGTTTCTTGATTAACTTTAGAGTACAAATGTTTAACTTAGCTCTACCATCAAAAAGGACCCTTCAAATAGCACTTTTGTGGACCTAGACAAGTAAGTGCAGAGGATCATTATGCAGGGGTTTATGTGGTGGCACATCACAGTCTATGAATGTGGCATGTTTGTTAGCTGCTATATTGTTGACCATCATTTGGAAGCTCTCAGGTGTTATGTCCCTTGGGATAGCTACATTCTGAAGGGCTTGGTCAAGTGCCAATTTATGCTGTGGAGATATGTGTAATAGGTCAAACATGGAGATCTGGGTAGGTGTGCTCTTTAGTTGGTCCACTATGCTTGTTTTTGGATCTGAGTTTGCTATAGGATTGGACAATGTAGTAGCTGAGGATGGTACTCCTTGCAAGATGACTGTGGCATGATGCATTGTTACAACACAATTGTTACCTTGGTCTTTGATAGTGATTGTAGCTACATGGCTATCATATGGATTGAGGCAATTGATAACATTATTGCTATTGGCATATGTATAGTTAACTTGTTTTGTTTGTCCACTAGACCCGGAGGTTTTTCTCTTGTTGTGATAACGAAAGGTATTATTGAAAATAGTGTGATCAATTGTGCCTTTGGTTTGAGTATTCACCACATCGATGACCCCTGTGTCAATTAGCTCTTGGATAGCATGTTTAAATCGGTAGCAGTTGGCCATTTTGTGCCCTTTCACCTGATGAAACTCACATAAATATTTGTCATTATACCACCTTGGTTTGTTTTCATCTTGTTCAAAGTCTCTGATTTCTGGGAGAGTGATAGTGTTTGATTGTATCAACTTGCGTAAAGCTGATTCTATTGGCTCTCCTAATGGTGTGAAATCTCATTGCTGGAATTGAAACCATGGTTTGCATTGATTTTGTTGTTGACTGTTTGACATAGCGGCTACTTGTACAAGGGGAGGTTGGTTTTGGGTGTATGCTTGTTGAGTGGGCCCTATGGGTTTTTGGTTGGCCATAGGTGCACCTTGCAATGACACCTTGGGTTGTGCGTAGTTGACTACCTTCACATCAGTGACACCATTCCTAGTGACATCTTTGTTTTTGTTCCACCATTTAACTTTGTTTGTTGAATTTTTGGTTGTATTCATTTGTGTGGGATCTGCAAGGGCTCCTTGTTTGACTAAGTTCTGCTCACAATGAACTCCTCTTTCAATGAGTTGTGTAAATTTTGGAGCTAACTGTAACTCTGTTGTGAATGACATGTCTTGAATTAGATTGTCAACAAACATGACTATTAAGTCTTGCTCAGGCACATCATATGTTATGCGGTTTGGTGTATTCCTCCATCTCTGTAGGAATTTCACAAAAGACTCTCCTTCTTTCTGTTTAATGTCACAAAGGTACTTGATGCTGACCTTGCGCTCGATGTTATGATGGAAGTGAGCTATGAACTTTTTAGCCAATTCTCCCCAAGACTGAATGCCATGAGGTAGATGTGAGAACCATTCCATTGCTGGTCTGGCCAAGTTTTGTGGGAATAGTTGCATTAGATATGTCTCATCATGAGCGACTTTGAATGCAACTAGCAAAAAACTCTCAGATATGCTCAATAGGGTTGGTACTGCCCCTATATTTGTCAAATTTTGGTACTGAGAAGTGATTTGGGAACAGAGACATGTGAAGAGAATGGTCAAAGGGGTATGTATATAAATCCTCTGTGGTATAGGATTTAGTTTTCCCTTGATTTTACATATCCATCATTTGGGTTTGAAGGGTTTGTATCTGCTCCATCAACATGTCTGTTTGATATTGAGGCTGGTGCATGTGGACATTCCTTTGTTCTATGGTGGGTATGAGGCTGTACCTCTATGTCCCTTGAGTAGGAACATAGGATTTCATCCTAGGGACTTGATATTGATTCCCCACTGAGTTATTTGTAAATAGAGGGACATGAGTAGCCCATGGTGGGTTTTGATGCGTTTGCTGCTGTGATTGAAACTAGGGTTGATACTGCTAGGGTTGGTATTGTTGCTGCTGAGGTTGGGTTTGAGGCAATTGAAGCTAGGGTTGCTATTGTTGAGGTTGGATTTGAGGCAACTGAAGCTGGGGTTTCTATTGTGGGGGTCAGTTTTGAGGCAACTGAAGCTGGGGTTGCTGTTGCAGAGGTTGGAACTGAGGCAACTGAAGTTGGGGTTGCTGTTGTAGAGGTTTGAATTGAGGCAACTAAAGATAGGGTTGCTATTGTGGAGGTTGGATCAGTGTCAGAATGGTCAAAGGTGCAACCTTGGGCGGGCCTTGACTGTAAGTCATTCCTGCAGAGATGGATCCCTATGGGCATGAGGTGTTGATCCCAAGACCAGTGTGAATTGACTGCAACAATGACATAGTTTTAGAATAGTTTGGTGGGATGAAAGACATAGCATGAGAGCTTGATTGTCCTAACCATGAGACCAAAGGTGGAGGCATACTAGTGACCATGGGATCACTTAGTTGCGAGCTTGCCATTCCTTAAGTGTTGGAAAGTTTACTTCATGAGGAAGCATGTGTTATTTTGTGTTGTTAATCATGGCAACAAAGTCATACTAAGTTTCTGTCCAAGATAACTTAGGAGATAAAATGACTAAGTACAAAATACAGGACAAGACAAAGAGATACAGAGATTAGCACATCAACGTATGTGTTAGAGATCACACCAGAGCATGCATGCTTAGGTATATACTCTATGATGTATATAAATGCTATATCCAAATGTGCAAGGTACAGAACATCAGTACGGAAAAGATACAGATAGATTAGTACACTGCAGTCTAGGAAATAGTTCAGAATACAAAGCACAAAAGCTGACTACTGTTTTGGTCAGCAAGTATTATTTTGTGATGCTAAGGCTAAGCACGTTTAGTTATAATTTTTTTATGATGTAATTAATGTTATTGTAAACATGCTTGAGCCGACTTGTTCAGAGGTGTTGTATATTTTGTTAAGAGGCTGACTAAGTGTTATGTTTTGGGTCATGCCTATTCATTTGTAAAGATATATGTAATGTATTGTTATGTTACAGCATGTAAGATTAGTCAATTATTATGTGAAAATAAGTTACAGAGGAATAGTATAATGAAGTTAGAAGATGATATGGCTCTTTGAAGGAGTAAGAGCATCCACGCATACACGGAACTGATTAGACAACAGTGTCACTACAATAGTTTATTTTTGATATAGTGCATATCAACATTCAGAGGGTTGTATCCTTCATATTATTTGGGAAATGAGCCTAGGTAGTGAGCCACCACCCCTAACAGGGTTATCGTAAAAGACTCCTAATAGGTTCCAACCCTTAACCAGGTCATTGTACTCAATTTGTAAAGACTGCTTCTAACAGGGCAAAGGAATTTTAACAGGTTCATTATACCTAGTATAATATTTTGTGGGTACTAATCCCCACCGGAGTTTTCCTCTGATCAAGGTTCTCCATAATCATATCTTGTGTTATGTGTTCATGTGTTATGTTTCTTTGGATGCACATACGATATATGTTTAATTGGCTAAAATATAATTAACAAGATAAACACTGATTCACCCCCCCTCTCAGTATTTCTAACAATTGGTATCAGAGCTCTGGTCCTCTAAAATAAATTTTAACCACTGAGGAGATCATGGACTCAGTCAAAGTAAAACATCTAAAAAAGAGTCTTGAAGCAGCTCTTGAAGATCTTGATAGATCTGAGAAAGAAAATGAATAACTAAGATTGAAAAATGATGGCTCTCAAATACTTATCAAAAGACTTAGAAAAGATCTGAAAGATTGTTCTAAAAGTGATCTAGGAAAAATGGTCAATAATCTTAGTGAAGAGAATAAATCTCTAAAAGATAAACTTGAAGATCTGGAGGAACAACTTATAGAAAGCCAGAACACCTTTGAAGACAAGATCAAAGAAAGCAAGCAATTGGAAGATGAACTCTTAAAATCAAACTTGAAAGTTCTAGAGTTGGAAAACATAAAGAAGAAGTTGGAATTAGAATTAACATAAGCAAAGTATAAAATTGATAAACTTCACACAAGTTCAGATTTGCTTCAATCCCAGTTCAATGCGCAAAGGAAAAAGGGGAACACTACTAGCCTTGGATTCAATACGGCACAAGATGAAGTCAGATCACCACAAGAGAAAGAGAAAACACTTGAAGAAGCTAATAAAGTTGAAGATATTATAGAGGTCAAAACAAACTCATCAAAAAGGGAAATCAAACAAGTTAACAGAACTTGTTATGCATGCAACAAACACGGTCATTTGGCAAGAGATTGTAAAGAGGTAAGACCTTTTAATGGTTATTTTTACTCGTGTAATAAATTTGGTCACATGGCTATACATTGCAAGACAAGTCATAAGAATCAACATCAGAAAAATCAAAGAAGAATGAATCAAAAAAATCAGAGAAATCAACTCCAAGAAATTTTTAGAACACTACATGTCAGATATGCAACTACAATGAACACATAGCAAAGCAATGCAACATGATGAAGAAAAGCATTAGACCTCCTATCATTTGTCACACCTATGGAAAGGCTGGACATATCACAAGTTTTTGCAGATCCAAAACTCAGAAGCAAGATGAACCTAAAAAGTCACTATTTGAAGAGAAAGGAGAAGTCAATTTTGTCAAAGCAAATGAAGATTCAAGAAAAATATGGGTTGAAGTAAAAAAGGAAAAAGATGTTGAAAAATTAGTTGATGCATCCTCAGTGGACACACCCTCTACTTCTACTTGAATAGACCTACTTGGTCTTAGGGGGAGCTATTCTAGCTCAGAACCCCTGCACGGTTGGTATACTACTTCAGAGTATGCACCTTTGGATTCATGGTTAAAATCTCAGATTACAGCTATGTGCATTCACGCATTATCTAAATTGCATCAAGATCAAAGTTTAAAAATCTCTATGTATGGTTGCAAGCATTAAATGTGGTAGATCGTATAAAAATTTTGTATTCAATCATTTTCACATTTACATTCGAAGAGCAATAAATTGAAGATCATTGGAGCACTAGACATCCAGGCACAAAGGCATAGTAGTTTGAAAGTTGGAATGAATGGTTAATCAGTTTGAAACAAAGCCCTAGCCATCGTGCCATTTCAAAATTTTGTAGAAACCCTACTTAAACAATCACCAAGTATGGCAACCCCAGTTGTGTTTGATGTAGTAGAGAGGAAGAGATTCATATTCAAGAAGCATCCATTCAAGTCTATATTGGATGATGTGGAAGGAGCTTTCTCTAAAACCCCGATTGGCATTGTTCACATGGAAGATATCTCTGTGTACATATACTGCAAGAAGGAATCACTAGGAGATGATAATATAGCTTCTCACATGGCATCAATGCTAAATGAGGACTTCACATTCAAAGATGAGTTCACGTACATCAAAGATAACCCTATTATTGAGTATTCAAACGAGCATGAGTTTGAAGAACCAGAATGGGTGAAAATCCTATTGAGCAGAATTCATGATGATCTATTTTGGATTGGTAATGTCCTTGTTTGTATCACTATAGACCTAATCCATCAGTTGACTAGACTTCCAATGACTGGACCATTATTTCCCATTGGTAAAGATGTTAAGAAGCAGATTGAGAAAGTTTGTTTGTCAAGAAGTGACAGACGTGGTATGATAGTAGATCCCATCAAGGAGGATGACATCAAACTCATGACAATGATACTTGGTTACAAGTTCCAACAAGAAAGCAGATTGAATAGTGTATCAGCAACAACATTACTTGCAGTAATTAGAATAGTAAAGGGAAACACCCAGTACAACCTTTGTGAGATCTTGTGTGATTAGTTGATTTAGAATATCAGAATCATCAAGCATGACAGAAGCAAGACATTCAGGTTTGGATCACTAATCATCTATTTGTATCATCATATAGTAGGTAAGGTTGCAGATCTCTATGTAGACAAAGGCAAAACTATAATGACTCAAATATCTCTCAAAGCCATAGTGGAAAGTAGTGCAAGAGATAAAATGGATATGGACTTAAAGATATTCAGGGTAAAAATGCAAAGCAGGTACAAATTATCTAAGAAGATAGTTGACAAGTACAGGGATACAATTTTTTTTATGGTTGAAATAGATTGCACATGCATGGAGGCTGTTGAGCCTAGATTTAAGTGGATTCATCCACTAGGATATGAAGTTGAAGACCATGTAATAGAAGGATATGTGCAAGTCCTATTGTCAACACCTAAAGACCCCAATGAACCTAGATGGGACACCTACAGAGAAAGACTAATGAAGTGGACATTGAACTGAAACTTTCTATTAATAAAAGAAAAGTGTCCAGAACTACATCTAACATACTCAAAGCTCATGGAGTCACTCGAGAAGATCTGAATAATGCTAAAGAAGCCAAAATTGCTAAAGTTAAGATTGAGAAGATTGATGAAACTCAGAAGAAGAGGCAGAAGAAAAATGAGGAGAGTACATCTGTGCTTGCTACCACCATTGACATGGATACTTATCCACCTTTTATTCCTAGCAAGAAACCTAGAGGAAGGAAGCAAGCTAAGATAGAGATACATTACATGGTCATATCTCATATGATCAAGTTTAAGAAATTAGTTCTTGAACTTTAGATAGTAATACCGGATAACTTATGGAATGTATTGGAAATTATGAAAAGACATGCTATTGAGGAAAACATGAAGATTAGAGAAGAAAATCTAGATACTCTTCTCCCTGTTTGTTCACATGATGAGAAGGCTATTTTGCTAGATCTTGTAAAGCCTCATCTCTGAAGTAAGATAAGAACTCTATAGATAATGAACAAAGAGTATGATCAGGTTGGTAAGGAGACTGAAAAGGCATTTTCCCAAGTCTTTATAGACAAACACATGTATCCACCAATGACGCCTACAGCAAAAGCTACTCCAGCTCCTCCCAAAAAGGATAACACTCCATAAATTCAGATTGCGCCCATGACAGGTCCATAGGTCTCTGCGCCCACAGTAACAATAACTTCTGAGACAACTAAAGATACATAAGATACTATAATAGCTGACAATGTCAAGATATCTATGACAATTTCTAATAATGATATGAATAAGGTTGATGAAGCAATGAACATTGATGATACATCTCTACAATAGAATGAAGTTCCTTTGATCGATCCAATAGATTTGGATAAGGAGAAAGACACTCAAGTTGATGAGCCACCAGTGAAAGAGGTACATATCAAAAGTGAATGTGTAGACACAAGTCAAAATACTATTCTGTCACCATCCACCTCATTGTTGTCAAGGTTAACTCCTGACTCAGCTATTTTTGACACATGGGAAGAAGAAGACCTCATTAAGATTAGTGTCCTTGCCATGGAAAAGGCAAAGGAGAAACATGTGATGACGAACCCATGTTTTATTGAATCAATAAACATTTTGATGAGTTAGTTCCTGTTGATAAGAAAGTTGCAAAAGTCCAAACTATTGAACATGTGGATAGTGTACTAACAAAATTCAAGTCACACTTCACCAACTTAGTAGAGACTACTACTAAGCTTGTAGAAGATGAGTATAAGAAGGAAAGATTGAATGAAGTAGTGAAGAACTTTATCTTGGATTTGAAATCTCTAAAGATTGGACAGTCCATACTGAAAGAGTTGGCAGAAAAAGGGAAGAAAGTCATAGCAAACTACATGGATAGAGTGAAGCTCACCTCTAAGCACACCAAGAAGATAGCTAAAGCAGAGGAAATGGTGGAAAACATAAGAAATTCTATTGAGAATTCCATGCAGGACATGAACATATGCAATAACATCTACCAAGGATAACTGGACAAAATTGAGAAGGAAAAAATTGAAATAAGCAAGATAAAAGTAAGACAAACTCAGTTGAGAAATGCACTTGCACCTTCGTTAGCAGTTCTTATTGAGAATATCAAATAGATAGATGACACTATAAAGACTTATGATCAAGGTCCTTTCTTGGATCTAGTGAAAATGGAGAAGCTAACATATGCTTTATGCGCGCATCTCCAAACAGTGGATGCAATAAAAACATTCTGGTAGAAAGAGATTCAGTCTCTTCAAGTTGTGTACCTTGATGTATATATGGAGTAAGTATAGAGACTTCCAGTTTTTTTCCACACCTTTTTCATTCATGTCAAAGGGGGAGTAGTATAGAATGTGTATATGTGGAGTAGTATATATGTATATATCATTAAGTTATGATATACAGTCATTTTTGAATGAAGTCATTTTGAGTAACTTAGCCACATTCCTTTGTTGCCGTAAATGACAAAGGGGGAGATTGTTGGAAAATTGACTTCCTGATGAAGCATGACTTATTTTGTGTTTTCAATCATGGCAACAAAGTCATACCAAGTTTCTGTCCAAGATAACTTAGGAGATAAAATGACTAAGTACAGAATATAGGAGAAGACAGAGAGATACAGAGATCAACACATCAGCGCACGTGTTAGAGATCACACCAAAGCATGTGTGCTTAGGTATATACTCTATGATGTATAAAAATGCTATATCCAAACATGCAAGGTATAGAACATCAGTACAAAAAAGATACAGACATATTAGTACATTGCAGTCCAGGAAACAGTTCAGAATACAGAGCACAGAAGCTGACTACTATTTTGATCAACGCGTATTATTTTGTGATGCTAAGGATAAGTGCCTTTAGTTATAATTTTTTTATGATTTAATTAATGTTATTGTAAACACACTTGAGCCTACTTGTTTGGAAGCATTGTATATTTTTTTAAGAGGCCGACTAAGTGTTATGTTTTGGGTCACGCCTATTCATTTGTAAAGATATAAGTATGTAATGTATTGTTATGTTACAACGTGTAAGAGTAGTCAATTATTATGTGAAAAGAAGTTACAGAGGAATAGTATAATTAAGTTAGAAGATGATATAGCTCTTTGAAGGAGTAAGAGCATCTACGCATACACAGAACTGATCAGACAACATTGTCACTACAGTAGTTCATTTTTGATATAGTGCATATCAACATTCAAAGGGTTGTAGCCTTCATATTATTTGGGAAATGAGCCTAGGTAGTGAGCCACCACCCCTAACAGGGTTATTGTAAAAGAATCCTAATAGGGTCTTACCCTTAACCAGGTCATTGTACTCAATTTGTAAAGACTACATCTAACAGGGCAAAGGAACTTTAACAGGTTCATTATACCTAGTACAATATTTTGTGGGTACTAATCCCCACCAGAGTTTTCCTCTGAACAAGGTTCTCCATAATAATATCTTGTTTTATGTGTTCATTTTTATGTTTCTTTGGATGCACATATGATATATGTTTAATTGGCTGAAATATAATTAACAAGATAAACACTGATTCACCCCCCCTCCTCTCAGTGTTTCTAACATTAAGTAGATGATGTGCTGGCCTCGGTTGGGTCATTGGTTTGATTGGATATAGTTTGTGTCAATGTGGGTAAGACCGATGGTGGAAAGATCAGAGACACAATAGGTAGCATCTCAGGAGTTTGAGTAGTGTTTTGACCTATGAGAGGATTTTTGAGCCATATAATCGATACACTAAATTCATCGGGGAGTTTGACTCCCTTCTTTATTAGCATGGCCAAGTAACATTCAGGATTCCTCTCTACAACAACTTCAACTAATTTCATGGAGTAAGCATCTTTTTCCACATCTTCAAGTTCTTCTTCTATGATATCTTGGAAAAAAGTTTCCCCACGGGGTTGTTCAATGAATAGAGCAGAACTGGTGTTCAAGAAGGGATCGTTCTCTTTCTCTGTTTCCCAAGTGGGGAAATGGTTGATATATGACTCATCAGGTTGAGTTCTAGCCTTAGACCTTGTGTAAGGTCCTCCATGAGGTGTTTAAGACATAGTGTGGTCTAGGTTTTGTAACTAAAACAAGTGATATAAAGCAAACAAGGAAGAAGATCCTTTTTGAGGAAGTCTGAGTTATGTTTTGGATAAGGGTAATTCTAAGGACAGATTTTGTTAGAACTTGATCTCAAAGTGGTGATGATAAAAGATAGGATTTTCTGACCTTTGCCTTGGACAAAGTCACTTTGATAAAGATGATGATGTTTGATATGATGAGATCAAGGTATTTCGAGTCTGAGCTTTCAAACTAACAATGTTTTTGACAATAATCATGCTTTATAGAGAAAGGGTAATCTTTAATGTTTAGAGATTCACACAATGTTCTTCATTTTTTCCTAGGATAGACACTAGTTTTGGACACCAAATGAAGAATTATTTCAAGGTTTTAGGTCAAAACAAGAATATAGTATATCTGGTCAACTACGGTACAATTTCACTGATTGTGGTAAAATAACTAGTCAATTACGGTAGTTTATCACCAATTGTGGTAATAAATATGACAAATGCAGCAATAAACAAGTCAACTGTGGCAAACTTCCTTCAATTGCAGCACAATGCGGGCAATTGCGGTAAATGAGGAACAGTCTAAAAAAGACTAGAGGAAAAGTATCACTGCTTGATATTTTTGAATTTTCTAGAACAATGCTTCTGATTTGCAAGATAGTTGACATCTGACAACCCTAGAATTTAACACGTTTGACTCATTTTGATAGTTTGGATGTTTTTTTTTGCATTTTTAGAAACCAATCAAAGAAAACAAGCATAATAGACACTATGTTTTGAAGAATGAAGACTGAAATTTTGTATGTTATACAACTTTTTCAAGTTGCAAGGTTATCACGAGGTCTCAACAATGAACAATCAGATTAACCTAGGTCAATGGCTTCAGAATACAATGTTATAGGCCCAATGCTTGAATGTCTGTTAGCTCACACAACAATTGTCATGCTACTAGGACATGAAGGTCCATGATTTAGGTGCCCGTGTTTTTGCCATTTCTAGGTATAGTTGCCGTGGAGTGAAGATCTCTTTCAGTACACAAATATCATGGGACACATATGTTGGGAATCTTGGGGGGAAATTTTGCAACCCCTTGCACTATAATAAGGTATATGTTCAGAGGTAAAACGGGTGGGCCTCTAATTAATCAAGGTTGTACTAAGGGTCTATGGTGTCTCTCTAATCAGTTTTTATGTGCGTGACTCACTTAAGAGCCTAGTTGACCATGTTGGCTCCTTAGGGATATTCACCTGATCCAGACTATCATCAACACACCTCGCCTGAGCTCGGATAGATAAGATGGAACTTTGGTTCGTGCCTTGTTTATATACCTATCAAAAGGATTATTTTTTTAAGGTCGTCCTCTGAGGAAGAAGTGCATTCCCTAGATAGGCCTTTCTAAAAAGTAAAGGTTTGTAATCTAACAGTTTGTGCAAATGCACCCAAAACTCAAGACACCAGGTAAATTGATTAAGCTCCAAAGTTTAAATTGTGAACTAAGCTACACCACCATACAAGCACCAATGTTCAATTTTAAGCCCAAAAGTAGGTGTTTTATTGCTTGTTCAATTTTAATGCACCAAATTGAGAGATTTTTTTCCTTTTGTTCAGTTTTAATCCTCACGTCAATTTTAAGCCCAAATCCAAAATATGAGAGGTGATGTGTTTTGCAAGCACTATTCTTTTTAAACCCAAATTGACAAATGAATTCCTTTTAATTTGCTTTGTTTAAACATGTTAGTACCAAAAAGGATTATTTGCAAAATGAGAATATATGTAACTTTGAAACAATGAATGATGCTTACCAAAACTTACCCTTCTCTGTCCTTAGTGTTTTGGTCCGATCCTACACAGAAATTGAAAAAATGTCAAATTAGAGACAAATGGGTAGAAGAATTGGATCTGATATTGCAATATTTCTGCGATTGCGGCAAACTTCTAGCAATTGCGGTAAACTTCTGTCAATTACAGTAAAGCACTGGAAACTATGGCAAAATGTTGTCGATTGCGTCACAGATCGGGCAACTATGGAAAAATTCTTTCAATTTCGGCATGGATCAGAAAATTGTGGCAAAGTACCCCAAGAAAGAAGACAAAAATAGAAAGAATAAAACTGTGAAAGCCTGCAATCAATTGCAGTATTAAACCAGTCAATTGTGGCAAAGTTTTTATGATTGTGGTAAAATACCAGCAATTGCAAAATAGTGCAAATGTTGAAGAAAATTCAGATTATTAAATTTACGACCATACAGTTGTGGTTGATCAATCTAGTTCTTTGTCTAAAAGAGATATTTGGGCTATTTGTTTCACACCAGGTTCACCAAAATGTATGCCTCCTTTCGTGATCTGTGGCATTCCCAAGCTTTCCAAAGGCAAGGGTCAGTAGCAAAGGTTTCGCAATTGATATAAACCAAATACAGAATACTACCAAAACGAATAACAATGAAATGTAATCAATAAAATGTACAATCAAGAGAAAGGAAAACAAATAAATGCAAACCCCACGATGCTTGAAAATTCTATTGTTTCTCTCTACTCCTTCCAAAATGTTGTTATTGATGCTTAGTATTGGCGGGGCAATGTCTATGACTTGAGAAGTGTTGAGAATTTGCTAATTGAAATGGGTGTGTGATTGTAAGATGGCTTGAATGCTAAAACCAAACTGACGAAGTAATGGCACACAAGAGCTTGAAATCCTGGATCCTTCAAATGGTTATGAAGGGTTTATTATATAAGATTTGGAGATGAAATGAATGGTTGAGATCAATCTTAGAGATAGGGAGATGAACGGTTGAGATTAAAAGGAACAGGAGAGGTCCTCAGTAAACTCCACCTCTTCATTTGGTAAAGAGGAGATAGAGTTTGGTTAACTGAAGAGCTAATTATGAGTTACCTTTTTGAACTGAAGAGGTGGGTAAAGTTACCCATGTGGACTGGAGAGATGGGTGGAGTAACCCATGTGATCTGATTGAAGTTATCTCTTTGAAGATAAATGAATATTTAATTCATTTATTTAATAATTGTTTTCAACATGTAAGATAATTGAATTCTTTTTGATTAAGAATTGCTTTATTTGATAAAATTAAATTAATTTAATTGGAAGAATTTAATTAGCGAGCTTAAATATTTGAATTTAAATTATAGGAAATTGAGTTTAAATAATTAATTAATGATAATTAATTAATTAAAGCTAATTAATTAAATAAAATTAATTATTTAATTAATTTTGGGAATTTGATTAGATGATTTGGGGAATGAATTTAGAGAAAAATAGATGATTAATTAATGATTAAAAAACCATTAATTAATAGATGAAAATTATTGTGTTTTAATGTAAAGTCGCAAGCCTGTCCATTTTAGGGTGTCTACAACAACATTAATCAAAATTTGGTACAAAGAGAGAATCTATTCAAGATTCAATTTAATTCCCTTTGCCTAATTTAGCATGATAGTGGTGGTTGTGATAACTCTGATGAGCTCCTCATGTCCATTGACGTGGACGTTGGTGTATCAGATGAGCCATCTGGAATGCTCCTTAGCCAGACTCTTAATGGCATCTGTCTGATCCTTCAATTCTTCCATGGCCTTATAAATGCATCCACTCAATCTTTGGAGCTCTGGCACTTTGTCCAAATGGGTGGAAGATGGCTCTGACAGTTTGTCCACATAATCAGAAAAGGATTTTAGCATATTGGTCAATTGTATCATCTCTTTGCCTTGCCCACTCATCTACAATTCTATGTGCAAACCTTGAAGAATCTTAAAGTCTTTTCTCTATTCTTCCTTGACCTTAAAATCTACTTGCTGCAGCCCCATCTCAGCCTGTATGATCATTTCAATTTTGAACTCTAGACTTTGAAGCCACTCTATTAGAGGTTCATCTCCCTTTTGCAGAATCTTGGCTTTCAACACCTCTTTGGTCTTTATCTTTACTACTCCATGGAGCATCACTATGCACTCCTGAAACTTCACTCTCTCAAATGCAAGAGTTTGAAAATTATTCTCAATGTTATTTCTTTTCATCTCCAATCTCAAGAGAGCATTACCCAACTACTCAACAACTACCAATCCCTCAGATTTGAGCCTCTCAACCCATCCCTTGCCAATCTGTGTGAAGTGCCTATCCTCTTGTAACTTGGCTAATATAGCTTGATTCTCCACTGCACTGGGATCAAAGGTGGTTTGGGTGCTGGTGATGCTTGCAATCGGAGTGAGGAGCTTTCTTATGAAATTGGTTAGCTTAGCCACTTCTGCCTTCATTTGAACCTTGGGAGTCTTGAGCTCCTTGAGTTCTTCCTCTATCACCACATTAGTAGATTTCCACCAGTCTACCTTGGTGTCATGATGAGCCAACCCCATATCAAATGACTGCAACTAAAAGTCTGAGGCGGTCATATCCTCAAATCTTAGGTGAAGTATCCAGTCTTAGGGTCACAACCTAGAGTAGACATCATCTTTACTTTCTTCTATTTTCTCATAGTGACCTTGGGATGAAAGACTCATGATAGAGTGTCTTTTCTAGAAATTCCTTCTTCCCCCCTCTTCTTCTTGCATTCCAGAGTATTTTCTATCCATGACTCTGTGCTGGTAACTTTGTTGGCAGAAACCAACTCCTTAATGAACAACTTCCTTATGACTGGGGGTGTAGCCTTTGGTCTACAAGAAAATGGATTTACCGAGGTAGGAGAAGAGGACACCAATTTGGCTACTGAAGCAACCTTCTACTTTTTCTTGGCCTCTTCTTCTGATTTTGTGGTTGAAGGAGTATCTTCACCCACTTCTACTATGACAACGGATGCTTGCCTTAGAGAATCTTGGGTTGAAGTTCCAACCGGTACATCTATAGGGACTACTTTAGCTAGCTGCTTTGGTTTCACACCTTTGGTGGGTTCTTCTATTGTTCCAATATTTTGAAGTGGACCTCCTCCACAAGCCTTCTTTTGTTGAACTTATTTTTTTGGAGGTTCATCACTGTTAGAGTAATTAGTTAGTTTACTTACTCTTTTTCGCTTAAGCTATCTCTTAGGTGCATATAATTAATACTTTATATTAATTATATTGTGCAACCTAGCTTTTCTATTATTAGGGTTTGTTCACCTTTATAGGATGAACTTTGTATTGTTTTTTCATAACATAGAGAATTAGATTGTGACTCTTCTTTTAAGCATCTCTGTGTTCTGCTTTTTCATTTCTGTGCTTCTACTTTGTATCAAGTTATTTGCATGTAGGTGTATTCAGGGTCTGTGGATTTGCATGTTTCTCAAATCCTACATGGTATCAGAGCCACCCTGTCACTGCCTGATCGAAGGGTTTTGAAGCCATGATTCGAAGACGACAGCCACAGCCTTTCTAGGGTTTTTTTGTCACTTTGAAGGAGGTGCCATTTTATGGATTCATTTGAGCAAAAACAGACTTTGCCATTGCATTCAGAAGGCCCAGGAGAGTTGAAATACATATAAAGTTTGACTATTTTGGCCTCTGTGACCACAGGGAAATTTTTTTGGCCTCCTAGGGCCGTACGACATGAAAATTGAGATAATTTCTCAAAAAAAATTTAAAAAAAGCATTTTTTAAGCCTAGGCGGGCGCTGCCAGCACACGCCACCACCGCACCGCCCGCGCGCCACCCGCGCGCAGCTGCAGGGCAGCGCGCCACCCAGGCGCCACCGCTCAGCCGTCGGGGCCGCCGCCGCCTCCTCCCCACCCGGCTGCCGCCCACGCCCGGCCAACCCACCGCCCGCGCCCGGCCCACCCGCCGCCCCCATTAGTGGTGCCACCCACAGACCACCGGAGCACCGCCCGACATTCGATGACGGCCATACGGCCGTCAAATTTTATGCTGTGACTATTTTTTTCCAGAGTGTATAGTTTTGGAGGCACTTGTGGTTTTTTGACTGTATCTTGGTCATACGGTGTCCTTTTTCGAAAAAAAAAAATCGCCGGAAAGGTGTTTTTGAGACGGACGCAATGGTGTAGGTCTTGTTTTTTGATTTGGCTGTTTGAGTTCTTGTTTTTAGCATTGAATTTGAAGCTTTGTTTTCCCTCGACTTTGCATCCGGTGTTCAGGTTTTTTCTCTTGTTTTTCCTGTGTTTTCAGTAGTTGTTTATTTGTGGTGCATAGGGGATAGGATTATTCATTGTGGGGGGGTGCATTTTACTTTCTATTATTTCATTTAGAAAGACCCTTCTACCTCCGTCTTATTCTTCTTCTAATGTCGGACCCCTCTGTGGCTTGACTGACACCTCACAGCTACCACACATGGAAGCCACACATGACCAGACTCCTCATGTCATGAGGTTTATGGTCCTACATGGATGCGGTTCAGCCAGTTCTTCAGAGACCTTATGAGGCTCTTATGCACAGAAATAGGATGGATGAGGCGATGGGCCTCATTGCCATGAACATTTCAGATGGGTTATTGTTCCACCTGGATGGTCTGACTACACTCAGGGATATGTGGGACAAGTTCTCCACCTTGTTTGGCACCATGGATCAGTTCAGAATTCTTTAGATAGATGCAGAGTTAACCTCCTTGGCACCTGACTCATTCACCAGCATTGAGAACTTTGTGATGAAGTTCAAGTCCCTTCGCTCTATTTTACAGGTTGCTGGAAAGACGAAGTCAGATGATGAGTGTATTTTCCTGATACTCTCCAAACTTTGTGGTCCTTATCAGATCTTCACTTCTACCTTCTACTCCACTATGGATGCACTGGGTGCACGACATGTTATGCCCTCTTTTGAGACCTTCTGTGACATGTTAACTTGTGAGCAGTCCAAGCTCAGTCAGATGGATTCTCTTACAGGTTCACAGTCATAGGCATTTCTTGCCAAGTCATCTCAGGATACTCAGAAGCCGAAGCTGAAGCCGATATCTGATTCCTCTTCTTAGCACTCTACTGGCCCACCATCTTCTTTTAAGAAGGAGAAACAGAAGTCTCAGAAACCCACTTGTTCGTATTGTTAGAAGGGGTCCCATGATGAGTCCCAGTGTTTTCAGAAGAGATTCAATGGCTATGAGAAACAGATTGCAGATTTGCAAGCTCTCCTTTAGAAGAGCACTATTTCCTCTCCATCCTCTTCCACCTCACAGGGGTCTGCTTTTCAGTTTTCTGCCTCTTCTTCGACATCTGGACAGGATTTTGGACAGGGTCATGCATTACGAGCATCTGTTGCATCCCCTTCACAGGTCCCTTGGATACTGGATTCAGGTGCTTCTCACCATATGGCCTCTTCTCAGGATTTGTTCTCTTCTTTTGATACTTCTCCTATTTCTCATATTCTCATTGGGAACAACACTGTACAGACAGTCTGTGGGACAGGTTCAGTCAGCATTCAGGATGGCACATTCAATGATGTATTTTATGTTCCATCTCTCTCTGCCAACCTTCTCTCCATTTATCAGATTACATGAAGTGGGTTAGGGAAGACAGTTGAGTTCATGGGTGATTCAGTCTTCATCAGGGATAGTGCGACAGGAGGCATTATTGCTACAGGGAAACTTGATCATTCCACTCATCTCTACACCTTGTATCACTTTGGTCCACCATCTCCATTGTCAGAGCATAGCTCTCCTCTTTCGAGAGAGCATCATGTGGTGCAGTCAGGTCGCTTGAACCTTTGTGTTGTTCTCGAGACCAGTGTTGTGACTGCCATAGCACATCCTGAGGCATACTTTTCTCTTCAGTAGGATTCTTCTTCAACACTACTTGACCCTCTAGCTCCTTTCATCGAGCCACCAGGTGCAGTTGTTGAGGATTCTACAGAGGACACTCATCTCCTCTCTCATGACAGTGTTAGCACACCTATCATACCCCTTGCATTGGGGATTCCATTTCAGGATCCTCGTGTCTTCTCTGTTGAGCATCAGCTTGGCCTTCCAGTGACACCTCATCTTTCAAGGTCACCTCTTCAACACCGACTGACTTTCACTCCTCTGCATTGGAGTCACAGTGGTTTGTTCATTGCTCCAGAGGTTCTTTCATTCTGGGGGGCTTTAGAGCCTCGACCCTCTCTCACGGGGCGGTTGGTAGCATGCATTGTACTATTGGCTTTGAGAGAGTCTCTTGAAGTCATTCTTTTTGTCTTTTCTTGCTTTTACATCTCTTTTTGGAGAGGAGTTTTTCCCACTGGGTTTTCTCCTTTGTCTCCAGTTTACAGAGATTTCCTTGTTGTTGGGTACCTAATCAGGCCTTGTTGCCGGGACCCTCTTTCCCTGCTTTCATAGCTGTGCTAGGTTAGCTTACCTCCTGAGTTTCTCTTAAGGGGGGGTGTTAGAGTAATTAGTTAGTTTACTTACTCTTTTTTGCTTAAGCTATCTCTTAGGTGCATATAATTAATACTTTATATTAATTATATTACGCAACCTAGCTTTTCATTTATTAGGGTTTGTTCACCTTTATAGGCTGAACTTTGTATTGTTTTTCCATAACATAGAGAATTATATTGTGACTCTTCTTTTGAGAATCTCTGTGTTCTACTTTTTCATTTCTGTGCTTCTACTTTGTATCAGGTTATTTGCATGCAGGTGTATTTGGGGTCTGTGGATTTGCATGTTTCTCAAATCCTACAATCACCTCCCCCAGCTGGTTGAGATGAACTCTTGGTCATAGTTGGGAGTACCACTGAAGAATTTGTTGCAATGTTGGAAGTATCCTTTGCTAGGGTCCTTTGAGAAGGAGGCTTCCTTTCTGACCTCTTCCTTCTTCCTACTATCCATTAAACCCACTGCTCTGTCCTCTTATAAATACCACTCATTAGAGTCTGCAAGTCACCGATGGCTTGATGTAACATGAAATTAGAGCTGATGGAGAGAGGTTTGATCTTCTTGAGATAGGTATTATCATACATGTGCTGGTCGTCATCTAGTAGCCCCTCAACTACAAAATTTACCTTGAACTTTTTGATTCATTCAATGGTTAATCAGGCATAAAATCTCTCTCCTCTCCAAATCATCTCTATAATTGGCCCAGTAGTCTTCAATGTCATCTACATGGTGGATAGCTGGATCATTTGCAAGTAATCATGAGCATAATTAATTGTATCATATTGTGGCCTCAAAACATCATAGGTTTCCAATGAAAACCTCTTGGAGAATGCCTTTAGAACATTCTTCACCTTAGAGAAGGACGCACAACTATAGGCTCCGATAGTCATGGGGAAGTCATAGCCTTTCTTCCTGGCATTAGCATAGATCAAATTCACTTATAGCACTTGCCTCATCACCTCCACCAGCATGATCATATCCATAGGATATCTAGGCAGCTTCAAAGGGAAGTCATCAAAACCTGCTAGATGAAGGTATGAGAAATCTCTGAATTGAATAAAATAGCATCCAAATTGGCTGATAAAATCCATGGATTTGGTAGAGAATCTCCTTTTTGGACACCCTTGTATCTCCCTACACAATCTCATTGTAAACACATCATTAACCTAAAGATATTCTGCATAACTGTTGTGTAATTGTAAAGAGGGGAAAAATTCATAACTCTTAACATCATCAGGAGATTCCTCTAATCTAGGAAGCCTTGGCCAAATTTGGATTGTTGCCAGAATATAAAAAAGGACCGAAGACACATAAAATTCATTCTATCACTTAGCTCTATCTAGGACCTCCGAGAGGTTTTCACTTACCATAAGGACCCAATCAATGAAGTGACATTGGGAACAGATTACTTGAACCAAGAAAAAGTGATGATCAACAAAATTGAGTGCCTCACTCTTACCTTTGATCCTGTGGAGTAGCACAAGAATGTCTATGATCTTCGGCTTTAGATTAGTGCCATATAGTGTCTTTGGTAGATTCCCTTTGGCACTCTTGGGCTCTTGAAACCATACTTTCATTATTTCCTTCCAAATCAACTTTTTGGTGATATATTCAGTCACCGCCTGACTGTATGTCATTTCTAAATACTCATCTTTCTCTGGGATATGAAGTGAATTCTGGATGGATTCTCTATCAATGGATAGAAACATCATATCATTGGGCAAGAGGATTTTCCTAGTATCGGGGTTGTATCAAGCAATGCATTCCCAGATCAATTTTGGGGCTTGAACAACCACAGGAAAATGAGTGGCTTTAAATAATCTGCTCTCTTTTAGTTTCTTAGTGATATGATGCATTTGGTCCACTTTTAGTCTGTTCTAGAAGTTTTACATATCAAATAACTTTAGAGACATATCTAAAATCTTATGCCATTCAAAAGTAATGTCATTCATTCCATTGAATCCCATGAATCTGGAAGCCATACTTCAAATGATTTGATTCAGGAATGAAGAATATCTCTCGAGAATGCAGGGTCAAAGAACAACCAATATCAAAGGATTCAAGTTCAAACACTTTGTTAAACAAACGGTAGCTCCTATTGGAAATATCCAAATGATCTTATAACTTTTGAATTCTAACTGTTTAATGGCTGACTTCCCACACCACATGAATGAAAAGACCTCAACATTAATGAAACAATCCATTATGAAGTAAAACGACTTTATTTGAATTAATTACTTTTCTCTTACGGGCCGTTAAGAAATGTTTTTTCACTTTTAGTAACCACAACGGTAACTTTTCTGAGGTACTAGAAAATTACTTTTCCACTTCTCCTTTGGGCGAAGAAATGCTTTTGGAGTGCTCTTGGTTCAAAAATCCACCAAAGGGGAAATTTGGTCTGTTAGGGTGCCAAAATGGCATGTGTTGATTTCATTTGCCTTCTTTATATCTCATATTCTTTATGAGATAGGTTCTTCCTCAAAATCACTTCATTTTAATGGCTTGGCAGAAAATGTACTCCATGGGTCGAAACTCGCCTGTTGGAGTAGTGGAGCAACCATTTTCTGCTTTTCCGCCTTTAGAATTATTTCTTAGATTTCTTTTTATTTAATCATTCCTCTTGACTTGTAGAGGTGTAGTTCTAACACCACAGTCCTTCTAAGCTTAAGGGATCCATTTTAGAACTATACTTCCTGCTGAGACATCACTTAGTAGTCATTGGTGGAAGATGCATCCTGCTGATGCTTTTCCGCCGGTGGAGAAGCCTGAACCCAATTTTTTTCCAAGCTGCAAAATGAAGAGTTATGGCTAAATACTTTAGTTGCATGTAAAATTGATGTTAGAAATCTTTGAACCATGGCCTTTACAGGATTGGGAACTTAACCTACCCAATGAAAACACATGTCAAATACAGATTCCGTCCAGCACACAAAAGAGAGAAATCAAAATGGGGAAATCCTGTAAAGGTCTCTTATCCTAAGGGGATAGCTAGACTTAGACCCAAGACTCACATGAAGCTTTCAGGACCACTGCTACACCTCAAACATTCACTTTTGTCTAAAGGTATGCAGACCAAAAGTGGGGCAACAACTGGCTCTATTTGGGGACTTGGACATTCACATGTCTAAGAAAGGAACTCAAGTCTCTAGTTTTTCAAGGCTCAATAAAAGGCGGCTCACAACAAAACTAAAGCAAGACATGAAAAGGAAAGAAGAAAGGAAACCTAGCTAGGAAAAGAAAAATAGGAACTAAATGTACCTATGGTACAATAAAGGGGTTACCTATTTTCAATTTAGATTTGATAGATTTTTAAATCTTGACCATTATATGTCAGGGGTAGTGCCTCACCATCTGGATATGCCAATTTAAACAAATTCTTCTCAAATGCTTGATGGATCTTAAAAGTTCCTTTCCATAGTGTTTCAAATTTTCTATGCATGCCTTTGGGTGCCCTACGTTTGTCCCACAATAGCACCATGTCTCCCTCCATAAATTTCTAAGGTCTTCTCTTTTTATCAAACAAGTTCTTCACATGCATTTGATGCCGTGTGATATGATCAACCATTTTCTCCCTTTCTTCTTCTAGTTTTGTCAGGTACAAAATCCTCTTTTCTAAACAATCTTCATATATGCCATCCTCTACTGCTATCCTTAGTTTGCAAGTAGCTAGCTCTAATGGTAATGGAAGAATGGCTTCTACCCCATAAACAAGTTCAAAAGGAGATACACCAATGGCTCTTTTGGGAGTCACTCTATCTTCCCAAAGGGCTTCATAGATCTTCTTGTGCCAAGTTTTCTGGTTGTCTGCTACAAGATTTTTCATGATGTTTACCAAATTTTTATTGCTAGATTTAGCTTGACCATTCCCTTGAGGAAAATAATAAGATGAGTGACTGATCATGATGCCATACTCAAAGAAAAATTCCATAATTTCTTGAGAATAAAAGTATGAGGCATTATCCATAACTAACTTAATAGGCACACCAAATCTTACCAGAATGTTATCTTTGATAAACTCACATACTACTTTTGAAGTAGTTCTCTTGGTTGCTTTTGCCTCCACCCATTTCATGAAATAATCAGTCAGAGTGATTATGTAGGTATGACCTGCACTGGACGTGGGGTTTATAGGACCAATAAAATCAAGACCCCATTGCTAAAAAGGACCTTCAATTACCACTGGTCTCAGAGGTAGTGCTGCCAATTGTGGCTTTTCAGAAAACATTTTGCATTTATCACACCTTGATACCCAATTATATGCATCTCTAAATGTTCTTGGCCAGTAATAACACTATGTTGAAATCTTGAATGTAGTGACTGATGAGGAGAAGTTTCCCCTGCAAACTTCATCATGAAACACCCTTGACAACTTCTCCTGTTGTTGTCTATCGACACAGCGGAGAAAATTTCCATCTATAGATCTTTTATACAATCTATCCTCCCAAATTACATATTTAGAAGATTTTAGTTTTAGGTCCCTCTTTTTCTTAGGGGTTAACCCTTCAGGGCATTCACCATATGTTAGGAAATACACGATATTTTCAAACCAAGGATCTTGCATACTTACTGCCAAAACCAAGTGTACTGCTTCTGAGTTTTTGTCTATTTGATTTTTTTCCATTGCCTTGCATTGTGCATTTCCCCTCACTAGCTTGGTGGGCTTGATCTCTATGTCATATTATTGGGTTTTAGTTACCCATGCTCCTCTGTTGTTACATCCTACATCTTGTTGAGTCAAGATGCTTTTTACTGCAATATCAGGCACATACACAAGAGAGTGTGAGTGTAGAATATAAAATTTGAAATTCTTTAAAGCCTTTACAACTGCAAAAGTGTGCTTTTTAGCTTGGGAGTATCTCATCTCATGATCTTTTAGAGGTGTTCTCATAAAGGCAATGGGATCTTGAATTCCCTCTTCATTCTCCTACATGAGAATGGATGATAGAGTATGTTCAGAAGAGTAACAATAGATTATGAAATATTTCTTATAATCTGGGTGGCATAACATAGGAGCATTGGCTATGGCATTCTTTATGCTTTTGAAGGCTTGTTTACCAGGTTCATTCCACTTGAATCTCACATTTCCTTTCATCATGTCGACTATGAATTTGGCAATCTCAAATAAATCTGGAATGAATCTCCTGAGAAATTTTATAGGTAAACTTAATTGTTGGATGGCTCTTACTCTTTCTGGGTCAATCCTTATGCCTTCTTGGGAGACAATGTGGCCCATCAATCTCCCCTTAGTTACACATAAAATATACTTCTTAGGATTCAATGAAATCTCATCTTCCCGGCACCTTTGCAATACTCTCCTTGAGTCATTTATGTGATCTACTCTTTTCCTGGAGAATATAGTAAGGTCATCTAGATACATACCAATGATTTTGTTCTTCATATCACTGAAGGAAAGGTCCATGCCTCTCTGAAAGGTAGCCCCAGCGTTGATTAACCTGAATGGCATCCCGTGGTATGCGAAGGTGCCCCATGGAGTAGTGAAAGCCATTTTATGCTAGTCTGCTTTCTTGACTTCAATCTGGTTATACCCTGAGAAGCCCTCTAACATGGACATCATTTCGGCTCTGGCCAGGATCTACAAAAGATGATCCATATTGGGGAGTGTGCAATTATACTTCAAGGAGGATTTATTAAGGTTTCTAAAATCAACATAGATTCTTATTTCTCTATTCTTCTTCCTCACTAGAACTATATTTTCTACCCAGGTAGAATAATGGATAGGGTATATGATGCTTGCTTTGAGCATTTTATCAACTTCCCTGAATATAACATTAGCAACTTTGGGGTTGTAATTCCTTTTTTTTTGTCTTAGTGGAGTATCCTCAGGTTTGAAAGGAATTTGGTGTTTGAATTTCCCATTCATAAAACTTTTCAAGTCTTCATAACTCTAGGCAAAAAAATCTTGGTATTCTAGGAAGAGTTTCCTGGCCTCTTCCTTCTCATTTTTAGTGCAACATTTCCCAATGTTGATCATCTTGATATCCTTCTCAGTTCCTATATTCATCCCCTCATATTCACCAGTGATAGTACCTCTCTTGATTCTCTTCTTCTTAACAAAGGTGTCATGCCTATTGAAAATCTTCTCAAGAGTTTCCAAATGTGGGGGAATGATGTTACCTTGTAACTAGATGACATCAGACTTATCTTTCTTTTGCTTGTCTTAAAAGTCTCCTTTATTTCTATTAGGGACATCTTTATGGAAGCTACCACCACTTTCTAGGAAGAGAAGGAGGTTCTGGTCATCTTTGAACACTTTCCTATCTTCTACATTATCCAGCACAGATGGTCGATATACAATCTCCACTTGGTACTTCTTATCTTTGAATTCTAGGTGAGAGAGGAGTAGCGAAGCTGACACGACCAAGGAGTCTACCTTGGATTTTAACTCTGTTGGCATAGATTCAATAAAGAATACATCTAGTGCCTCTATTTCATCCCATACTCTATTTCTAGAAATCTTTAATCTGTGATTTTTTATAGAGTATTGATTCTTTACTTGATGCACGATCAGCTCAGCATTACCACAAGCTCTCAAGATCTTCACACCTTTTTCCTTTGCATCAATAAACCCTAATAGGATGGCTTCATACTCAACAATATTTTTGGTGTTCCTGAACTCCAATTTATAAGCCATAGGTTCGTATACTCTGTCTGGTGATATCAAGACCACACCTGCACTAGATCCTGAAGATGCACAACTGCCATCAAATTCAAGGGTCCAGATTCATGGTGGTGTTTCTTTGGTAGAAAAATTCTTTTCCTCTTCCCCAGATTCCATTTCCTCATTGTGGTCATCATTAAACAACATATAGTTATCAAATTCCAATTCTTGATACAAAATTTGGGCTTTAGGGTCATCAAATTTTACTACTGTAAACCTAGCTTTCTCCTCCGAGACCAATTTAATCTTTTTATTGTGTACTAGGATCAAAGCTTGAGACCAATCCAGCTTTATCTCCCCTCCAAGGTCTCTACAAAAACTCCTTCTTAATAGTAAACTGTAACTAGAAGGTATATCAGCAACAAGGATTATTAGCAACATCTTCTTCTTGAGGTGCACCGCTAGGACCACTTGAGCATCTTTAATTTGACCAACAATGGGTACTTGCTTCAAATACATAGAGTAACATCTACCATTGGATTTATTGAGGTAAAGTCCTAGAGGTTTAGCTATAGTTGATGGCATGACATTATCTGAGGCTCCGGAGTCTATTATGCAATTTCTTAACTTGCAACCATTAATATATAATGACACATAGAACAGGTCAGGCTTTTAGCCCAGGAAGGTGGCCAAAATAGAAGGTTCTCCTTGCTTATTTGGTTTTGCAAATATATACTCATTTTCTATAGTAGTCATGAAATTTTAGTTTAACTCTGAATTCCCTTCTTTACAGTAATCTACTAGCTTTTGCAGTTGTATGGTATTAGACTTAAGGTAGTCTATAGGGGAAATTTGAATTCTGGAATCTCTGTAGAATTGAATAATGGAAAAAGAGCTTTGCTCCTTACCTGGTTGTAGAATTCTCACTCCTTGATTGGATTCCATAGAATAGGAGGTAGATGCCTCATTATTTTTGAGTGGAGGTCTTGAAGAAGGGATTTTATCCTTCTAACTCCAGGTCAAGACTGTATAAGAGGTCCCATCTATGGTAGCATAACTTGTTTCTTCTTACTCTGAATCTGATTCATACTCTAAATATAAGTTTTCAGAGTCACCATGTGAGTATGAATCTGGTTCAGCTCCAGACACTCTAGCATTCCCCTCATCAATCTGATGCATTTTCCAAGCATGAGCTACATCAGGGCAGCTCTCTCCATCATGATCAGTAGTTAGGTGGAAGGAAAACATGTTTCCTTTTTTAGGAGGAGCTTATATAGCTAGCCTCTGCTGTGGAGCAGTTAACTATAAAACCTTTCCATTGGCATTCCTCCCTTCATTGTTTCTCCCAGGTTGATCCTGAAAGTTTTGCTGGTAGGGATTATTAAATCTAGGAAGTTTCCTCTTGAAGGCAATGAATTCATTAGATAATTTTTGAATCATCTCATCTGATGATGTAGTATTGCTACTACTGGTCCTAGATTGTATCTCTCTTTTCCATTTCCCAGATGAGATCATATGGTCCTAAAGTTCTATAGTAGTTCTCTGTGTAGAATCCAAATATATAGGGTTCACCCTTCTTAGATCATAATTGATGTCTAGCGGCATAGCACTTATGAAGAATGTTTTCAAATTTCCTGCCGTAGGCTTAACAATTGTTGGAATATGATTTACAAGCTTGCTGAATTTAGCTGTAAAATCCCTCATACTAATAGAGGGTTCTTTCTTGATGGAATTTAATTGCGTCAATAGGGCATGCTCATCTTCAACAATTTTAAACCTTCTTTCAAAGGAAACTCTCATGGAATCCCAATCAGTGATAGAAGAATTAGGTAAATGGTGAAACCAATCGACGACACCCTCAATGAGGGTCTCAAAAAATAGTCTGACAGCCACATCCTCCTCTTGTACTACTAGGATATTGACTGAAGAAAAGAAGGCGATAATGTTCTCATCGACAGATACTTTCCCGTCTCTTAAAAATTTGGGAAAGTTCTTTCTAGAACCCGAAGGGAGAGGATTATATGCTACTAATTACAGAGGTCCAACTGTGGTAGCCCAAGGAAGTGCCATAGCTACTTGGGGTAGATAGGGCATTAGATTTTTAATGGGAGGGGCAACTACTCCGTGTAAATTTAACACTTAGCAAGTGGTGGACAATTGAGTAATTTTCTTAGGAGGTGAAGAAGGTCTACTCTGGCTCCTTGCAGTTCTATTTCCTCGGTGAGGTACTTCTAAAAGAGAAAAGTTAATATTCACAAGTCTTTCAAAGACTGTGTCTGTGCTACCTTCTTTCCTTGTACTCCTGAGTAAAATTTTAGGCTCGAGATTTTCAACTAATTATATAGCCTAGCTTCATACTCTGCTTGACATTGTGCCCTTCTTAGATTTCTCCTTCTGATGACTATTTCAAGTGCTTATTCTCTCGTTTCTTCTTGTTCAAGCACTTGACTAGCATTCCTATAGTGCTCTGTATCTCTTTTGTATCTCCATGCAAAAGTGTTAAATGAGGAGATGAGGTCCTCTTGATCATCTTGGAATCCAAGATTCGATTGGAGCATAGGGATTATGTTTTCATGGGGAAGCACCATCTTTCTCCATGATATGCTTCTAGTTATAACGACTTTTTGTATCCCCAGTAGAGTCGCCAAAAATCTATTGCTAAATAGATTGTTCTTTTGAATTTAACTCTAAAATACCCAAAATACTTAAGAACAATTGAATACAACAGTTGGAAAATTGTTATTGAAAAACCAATTTCCCTATGAATTTGAAGGTATAGGTCCCTTATATGAATGATTTTCAACGAATCTAGATCTTTCCTAATCTAACAGAGGTATGTTCTTGACCCAAGAATAGAAGAGGTAAACCAAGCTAAACCCAAACAAGAAATAGCTTAGGCAGGGTGAATTCAACTTTAAATCTAGCCAACTTTGAGATTTCATCAATTAGATTAACCCCCAAAACTGGTAATGCATGAACTTCTACTGAAAAATGTAGATGTACAACTAAAGATTAATGATGAAAAGCTAAAGGATCAATCTATTTCATAGAAACGTTCCCAACTCAGAATAACAAGGGATCTTCCCCTAAATTAACTGTATCAAATCATAATACATAAATCTAGTTCGAATATAGATTGCAAATCTAACTTTAAAGAAACATTTGAATTAAATAGAAAGACAAATGAAATGCAATGGAATAGTTAAAGAAATGGTATTTAGACACACACTATTGACTTAGCAAAATGTGATCTTTCACACCAAAATTTAGCTGACCTTTGTATTGATTTTGGAAATAGTACATACAGAGTCCCAGATTGGGTCATTACAAAAAAGGGGGTAACCAAAATAGTTCAAATTCCCCAACCATAAATGATAACCAAAGGTTTATCCATTACAAAATTAATCAAAATTTGGTACAAAGAGAGAATTTATTCAAGCTTTAGTTTCATTCCCTTTGCCTAATTTAGCCCTATAGGCAGTGGTGGCTGGGATAACTCTGATAAGCTCTTCATGTCTATTGACATGGACATTGGTGTATCAGATGAGGCATCTGGAATGCTCCTTAGCCAGACTCTTAATGGCATCTGTCTGATCCTTCAATTCTTCCATGTCCTTATAAATACATCCACTCAACTGCTAGAGCTCTGGCACTTTGTCCAAATGGGTGGAAGATGGCTCTAATAGTTTGTCCACATAATCAGAAAATGATTTCTTCATATTGGCCAATCCTATCATTTCTTTTCCTTTCCCACTTGTCTACGATTCTGTGTGCAAACATTGAAGAGTCTTAAACTCTTTGCTCTGTTCTTCCTTGACCTTAACATCTACTTGCTGCAGCCCCATCTTGGCCTAGATGATCATTTCAATTTTGAATTCTAGACTTTGAAGCCACTCTATTAGAGGTTCATCTCCCTTTTGCATAATCTTTTCTTTCAATGCCTCTTTGGTCTTTATCTTTACTGCTACATGGAGCGTCACTATGCACTCATGACACTTCACTCTCTTAGATGTGAGAGTTTGAAAATTCTTCTCAATGTTATTTATTTTCATCTCCAATCTCAAGAGAGCATTGCCAAACTGCTCAAAAACTGCCAATCCCTCAGATTTGAGCCTCTCAACCCATCCCTTGTTGATCTATGCAAAGTGCCAATCCTATCGCAACATGGCTAATATAGCTTTATTCTCCACCGTACTAGCATCAAAAGTGGTTTGGGTGCTACGGACACTTGCAATCAGAGTGAGGAGCTGTCTTATGAAATTGTTTAGCTCAGCCACTTCTACCTTTAGTTGAACCTTGGCAGTCTTGAGCTCCTTGAGTTCTTCCTCTATCACCACATTAGTAGATTTCCACCAGTCTACCTTGGTTTCATGATGAGCGAACCCCACATAAAATGACTGCAACTTAAAGTCTAAGGCAGTCATATCCTTGAATCTACCTTCCTTGGTTGGCTTGGCCACTTCCATAGTGAAGTGTCCAATCTCAAGGTCACGACCCAGAGTAGACATCATCTTTACTTTCTTCTCTTTTCTCGTAGTGACCTTGGGTTGAAAGGCTCATGACAGAGTGTCTTTGCTAGAAATTCCTTCTTTTTCCCTCTTCCTCTTGTGTTCCAGAGTATTTTCTATCCATGATTCTACACTGGTAACTTTGTTGGAAGAAACCAACTCCTCAATGAACAACTTCCTTATGATTGGGGGCATAGCCTTTTGTCTAGAAGCAAGTGGATTTACTGAGGTAGGAGAAGAGGACACCAATTTGGCTACTGAAGAAACCTTCTACTTTTTCCTGGCCTCTTCTTCTGATTCTATGGTTGAAGGAGTATCTTCACCCACTTCTACTACGACAGGGGACCCTCACCTTGGAGAATCTTGGGTTGAAGTGCCAACTGGTACATCTATAGTGACTACTTTAGATGGCTTCTCTAGTTCTGCACCTTTGGCAGGTTCCTTTGTTGTTCCAATATTTGGGAGTACCACTGAAGAATTTGTTGCAATTTTGGAAGTATCCTTTGTTAGGTTCCTTTGAGTAGGAGGCTTCCTTTCCAACCTCTTCCTTCTTCCTATCATCCATTCAACCCACTACAATGTCCTCTTATAAATACCACTCATTAGAGTTTGCAAGTCACCGATGGCTTGATCTAACATGGGCTCAGAGCTGATGGAGAGAGGTTTGATCTTCTTAAGATAGGTATTATAATACATGTGCTGGCCATCATCTAGTAGCCCCTCAACTACAAAATTTACCTTGAACTTTTAAATTTGTTCAATGGTTAATTTGACATAAAATCTACCTCTTCTCTCCAGATCATCTCTACAATTGGCCCAGTAGTCTTCAATGTCATATACATGGTGGATAGCTTAGTTCATTTGCAGGTAATCATGAGAATAATTAACTGGATCATATTGTGGCCTCAGAACATCATAGGTTTCCAATGAAAACATCTTGGATAATGCCTTTAGAACATTCTTGCCTCAGAGAAAGATGCACAACTGTAGGCTACGATAATCATGGGGAAGTCATAGACTTTCTTCCTGGCATTAGCATAGATCAAATTCATTTGTAGTGCTTGCCTCATCACCTCCACTAGCATGATCATATCCGTAGGATATCTGGGTAGTTTCAAAGGGAAGTCGTCAAAACCTGTAAGATGAAGGTATGAGAAATCTTTGAATTGAATAAAAAAACATCTAAATTGGATGATAAAAGCCATGGCTTTGGGAGAGAATCTCCTTTCTATACAACCTTGTAGCTCCCTACACAATCTCATTGTAAATGCATCATTAACCTAAAGATATTCTGCATAACTATTGTGCAATTGCAAAGAGGGGAAAAATTTGTAACTCTTAACATCATCAAGAAATTCCTCTAATCTAGGAAGCCATGGACAAATTTGGATTGTTGCTAGAATATACAAAAGGACTGAAGACATAAAATTCATTCTAGCACTTAGCTCTATCTAGGGCCTCCAAGAGGTTTTCACTTACCATAAGGGCCCAATCAATGAAGTGATGTTGGGAACAGATTACTTGAACCAGGAAGAAGTGATGATTAACAAAATTGAGTGCCTCACCCTCACCTCTAATCTTATGGAGTAGCACCAGAATGTCTATGTTCTCTGACTTCAAATTAGTGCCATATAGTGTCTTTGGTAGCTTCCCTTTGGCACTCTTGGGATCTTGAAACCATGATTTCATTATCTCCTTCTTCCAAATCAAATTTTTGGAGATATGTTCAGTCACCGCGTGACTGTATGTCATTTTTGAATACTCAGCTTGCTCTGGGATGCGAAGAAAGTTCTGGACTGATTCTCTATTAATGGATGGCAACACCGTATCATTAGGCAAGAGGATTTGCCTGGTATCTAGGTTTTATAAAGCAATGCATTCCTAGATCAATTCTGGGGCTTAAACAGCCATGGGTAAATCAACAACTTCAACTAATCTGCTCTCCTTCAGTTTCTCAGTGATAGGATGCATCTGGTCTGCTTTTAGTCTATTTTGAAAGTTCTACATATCAAAGAACTTCAGAGACATATCTAAAATCTTATGCCATTCAGAAGTAATGTTGTTCATTCCATTGAATCCCATGAATCTAGAAGCCATACTTCAAATGGTTTAATTTGGGAATGAAGAATATCTCTTGATAATGCAGGGTCAAAGAACAACCAATATCAAAGGCTTCAAGTTCAAACAATTTGTTAAATGAATGGTAGATCCTGTTGGAAATCTCCAACTAATCTTATAACTTTTGAATTCTTACCGTTTAATGGCCGACTTCCCACGTCACATGAATGAAAAGACCTCAACATCAATGAAACAGTCTGTTATGAAGTAAAATGACTTTATTTGAATTAATTACTTTTCTCTTACGGGCCATTAAGAAACATATTTTCACTTTTAGTAACCGCAATGGTAAATTTTTTGAGGTAGCAAAAAATTACTTTTTCACTTCTCCTTTGGGCAGAGAAATGCTTTTGGAGTGCTCTCAGTTCAAAAATCTGCCAAATGGGAATTTTGGTCTGTCAGGGTGCCAAAATGGCATGTGTTGATTTCATCTACCTTCTTTATATCTTAGATTCTTTATGAGATAGATTCTTCCTTGAAATCACTTCATTTTAATGGCTTGGCAAAAAATGTATTCCATGGGTCGAAACCCGCCTGTTGGAGTAGTGGAGAAGCCATTTTCTGCTTTTCCACCTTTAGACTTATTTCTTAGATTTCTTTCTATTTAATCATTCCTCTTGACTTGTAGAGGTGTAGTTTTGACACCATAGTCCTTCAAAGCTTAAGGGATCCATTTTAGAACTATACTTCCTGCTGAGACATCACTTAGTAGTCATCAGCGGAAGATGCACCTTGCTGATGCTTTTTCGTCGATGGAGAAGCCCGAACCCAATTTTTTGCCAAGCTGCAAAATCAAGAGTGATGGATAAATATTTCAGTTGCATGTAAAATTGATTTTAGAAATCCTCACACCATGGCCTTTACCAAATTGGGAACTTAACCTACCCAATGAAAGTAGATTTCAAATACAGATTCCCTCTGGCTCACAAAAGAGAGAAATCAAAATGGGGAAATCCAGTAAAGGTCTCCTATCCTAAGGGGATAGCTAGACTTAGAGCCAGGACTCATATGAAGCTTTTAGGACCACTACTACACCTCGAACATCCACTTTTGTGTAAAGGTATGCAGACCAAAAGTAGGGCAACAATTTTGTATCATCCTTGTCTTCTTTTCCTTGTACATATCATTTTTGTTGTCTAGGCTCGGTTGAGGTTTTTCTTTTCATATAATTTTTCACTATACCTTTCTTCAAAGGTGGTGAGTCTACCTCTTTTGTTGTCTTTCTCCTTTCTCTTGATGCAACTATCACTTCAGTAACCATTGTTTTCTTGATAGGTGGTGTATCCAATTCAATAGATTCTGAATCACTTATCTCTTTAGATTCACTAATGGGTGACTAATCCTCAGTGATATCTACTGATTGTTCTAAGTCTTCATCATTTACTGATAATTTCTTTTGAAGTGTTTTCACCATTTTAGTTTATTTATTCCCTATCTTTTTTACTACTAAGACAATCTTTATCCTTGACTTGGATTTTTCATATGTGCCAAATCTACTTATAGATCTATCAACTAGTTCATTTAGTAGGGCTTCAATAGCTTGTGTAGCCTGATCTATGTCAATCTCATAGTCTAATGGTTGTAACCATGTTGTTCTAGGTTGTGCAGGTTTGATGAGAGTGTTGTCGGTGTCTACTATAAAACATATCTCATCCTTGTATTTCTCCACTAGTTCTGCAGGGATTCTCATCCTCTTCTCCATCCTAGTATTGAATGTGGCTAAGTAGCCATCCATTAAAGGTATGAAATTGTCTCCTAGTGACTTAATGAAATCACTAATATGTGCAGTGATTGGTTAGTTTGTGCCCCAAGTGACATTACCGACTGAAGGAAAGAAGTTTTGCAAATAGAAGAATATGCACATAAGGAGGGAACCGAACTTACATGTATTAGATCTGGCTAATCTAATTGTTCTCATATTCTCTTCCAGTTGCTTCAGTAGCATCTCAGATATGTCTAGTTGTAGTCCCTTCTTCACAATTTTATATGCAATGTCAACTGCTCCACATACTATGTTGTTCATTCTTCTAGCTTGGAATATCTTGTACCCAAGTACACATGCACTAAATTTCATCTCAAGATTGATGATGTTGGGATTAATGAGAATTCGTACTGAGAGGGGAGGGGTGAATCAATACCTCTAAAACTTTTAACACTTTTCACCTTGCTTCATTAGCAATCAATCTTTATTGTATTACTGACCAAATCTGATGTTCTTTATTATGCATGTAATATTAATTCATAAACTTAACTGTATGTAACATTCATAGAAACATTCATGAAAGTAATAGACACATAACACAAGATATGATATCGCATAAAACTCTTGTTAGGAAGTAAAAACTGTGGTGGGGATGGCACCCAAAAAAATTCACTATCTGCATATTGCAAGGGAGATGGTTAAGGCTTACAATTTGATCACTTATGATGATCTACCCTGTTAGGAGTATTAATGTGGAGACCTGTTAGGATCTAATCTATTAAGAGCTTTAGCAACACTGATGTTGTGTGCACTTGGTTAATATATTGACAATAGGATTGTTAAATCCACCTTCCTTGAAAGGATTTCTTAAGTGTACTACACTTGTTATAATTTGTACAATATGTATTACTTGTCTATATGCAATATATAATTTATGATCATAGATCCATTAAAGCTTACAAAGTATGAATATCACCTATAGTGATTGATTAATACATTTTCCTTCTTGTTGGTAGCCTTGGTTCTTGTTCTTGAAAACTGATATGATCTTTGTCTGTGCTTCTACATGAATTCTCTTGTCTGAACCTTAGATGTTCTCAGAGGCTACAATCATCATCAAACAACAAGTTAATAATTGATTTAGAATCTATTTATATAAGCTCTTTCACCTATTCTAGAATCATGCATTACAATGTTAACTCTAGATCCAAGGTATACAACTTGACCTTGATCCTTTAGTTTGCATGTTTTAAATAAGTTAGACTAATAAAAACAATAATAATTACATTGCTTTTTCCTCAAGTAATGGATTTAAAAAAAAATCAAGAAGCTAAATATAAAACTTCAATGATTTATCTGACGTGGAAGTCAGATCCACTTTTAGTAGGATGTAACTAACTTTCGGTATCTAATTGTCAGTGTGAATTGAAAGTCTTTCAGTGTTCCTTCTTTGAACTATTCATCGAATTCCCTTGATCTATTGGGTTCCACTCTTGAATTTTTTGTCGGGTTGCACTATTGGTTACTCATTGGGTTCCTTTATCTTTTCTGTCATCGGTTAACACTAAATAGTGTTGCATTGGGATGCTTTGTACTCACCAATATTAGTAACCTTGGTGTTAGGTAGTGTTGTGCCTTGTTGTCAGTGTAGTATTATCCGATAGTGTTTATCATGTTTTTCCTTGCATATACTAATGGAAAAATATAATGCCTTCAATCTCCCCCTTTGACATTAGTATCAAAAACTGATATGTGCAAAATACTAACGTGTTTAGTATGTACACTGTGTATATATCCTTTTCATTATATGACTCCCCCTAACTATATGCATCGGTATAGTATAAGTATATGTACATGTATACTTTCCTTTGTACTATACATTCCCCTTTTTCATAATCTTTCCTCTTTTAATGATGTAAGATTAGTGACTGTACATATCATTTCCCACTTTTTTGATAATCATGACAAAAATGTACAACTTCTAAGTTATCAAGAGTGTGACAAAAATGTGCAACTTATAGAGTGACAAGTATGTGGGAGTGAATATTCTTGATATTTGTCATCATTTTCTCCCATTTCTCTTTGAGGATTTCTAGTGCCATGTGCTCTAGTGCAATCCTGGCATGCATATCATAAATGTTGTCTAGGACAGACATTTCTGAGGTGGAATTAAGTGTTCTTTCTTGTGTCATATGTTGTTGCAGTAATGTGAGAGTTGGTAAAAGTTGAGCTTGAAGATCATTCACCTCATCTCTAAACTTTGTTTCTACAATTTGGATATCCTGTCTTAGCTTCCTAGCTTGCTTGAGCTGGTCATGGTGCAATTTGATTTCATCTTTAGTGTTTGTGAGACCTTGTGCACTAGCTTGAAGATCAGCATCAATTTGTGCTATATTTTTGGTATACTCCTTGGTGAGTTGATCCAACATGCACAATTTTTGAATTAAGGATATATCTTCTAAAATTATAGGGTCCAATGTGCTTACTAGTTCAGACAGCTTCACCTTGTCCAGTGCCACTTCTTGGCTTATTTTCTCTGCTAACTTGAATTCAAATTTCTTCTCAAGTCTTGCTTCTATAGCTTTTTTAGCATCTACATTCTGAGATGTGATAGTGTCAGTGAGAACCACTAATTGATCAAGTATGGGAGTTGTTTGATCAACACCTATATCAGGTACAATTTGTTGGAGGATTCCTTTTGCAACATTGAGTACCTTTGATTCTTTTGTGGCCTTTCTCAACTTATCTTGGATATCTTTCCTTTCACAAATTCTAGCATACTTTGTCAACTCAGTAGGATCCAATGTTCTGGGATCACATACTAGAATCTCAATTATGTCATTCAAAGTGACTAGATTTTTGTTCTTGCTCTTTTGTTTCTTCCTTGATATTTGTGTAGAAGCAGATGTATGAACTATCATTTCTAGTTCATTTTTTTTTCTCTGAGGTGCTTGGGGAAGGCTTTGTAGATGAAAATTCTTGTGCCTTCTACTCGGTGTTCACCTCTCGGTTAGGTGAAGACATCTCTTCATCAACCTTGGGTGTATCAGAAAATTTCTCTTATATTTTCTTTTGTGGATCTTCTATTCTTTTCTTCTTCACTCTTCTCCTTCTTTTCCTCTTCTTCTTGTTTTTCTCCTTCTTTATTATGATAAGTAGACTTGTCTTCCTGATCATCGGTAGTAGCTTGTTTTGCAGTTGTATCTTTAGATTCATCTTTTGTGTCTTTTGTTTTTGCATCACCCTTGTCTTTGGGTATTCTTGTATTTATAGTAGATTCTTCTTTTCCTTTTATCATATTGATAGCCTTCATCAATACTAGCATATTGTTCTATGTGCTCACCTGTGATGCATCTATAGTTGTGTCTTTTTCGTCAGTTTGAGCTTGTTGAATAGTGACATCTTCATCCTTTTGAATTTTTTCTATAGGTTCTAGTCTTGTTATGTCAATGATTGAAGTGTCTGGCCATGTCTCATCAACAACATCCATGTCCTTATTATCTGGTGTCTTCAATGCTTGTTGCTTTTCTTGATCCTTAAGAGATATGAATATTATATCATCATCCTTCTTTGGATCCTTATCAGAATCATAGTGAGTAATATCTTGAATGTCAAGATCATCCATGACTTTATTTAAGTCAATGGGCTCAATATCTTCCATATTATCCAAAGCAATGTTCTCTGGACTTAATTTTTCTTTCAGCTCCTCTATATGAGGTGTCTCAGTGAGAAGTAATGGATTCTCATAGCTTGTTGATTCTGTAGGTAGATCAAGAATTTCTCTCTATTTATCATTTGTCATGATGTCAATCTCTCTGAGCTTCCCCTGTAACACCTTTTAGGCTCTTATCTTTGCCACAAATTTATTCAAACTCTTTTTCATCATTTCTTTTATCTCTTCCAATTTGGATTCGGGAGGCATGAGTGTTACAAGTATCCTCTCCCTTGCTTCCTTTCTGAGTGCAAAGTATAAGACCATCATGCTGAAATTCTATCACTCAGTGGTTTGGCTATTTTGTTAACAAACTCAACTGGTACATATTTGAACTTGACCATGGCCCTGATTATTGCATATTCTATTTTATTTTAGTCCCCAAGCTCCATTTTTACCCATTGTCTAATTTACCTATTAGTCATGGTACCTATTGTAGCAATTGAATCAACAATATCATCAATTGTTTGAGGGGTTAAGCTCTTCTTATCTACTTTAGGCTCATCCTATTTTGAATCTTCAATGTTAGCTTTGGTTCTAATGAGTCTTCTCCTCCTTTTGGTAGGTGTTGTCTTATCTATTTTTTTCTTCCTCTTGTAGGTCCTCACTTGACCTTTCTTTAGAGGTGTAGTATCTTTCTTTGTAGTTTGGCTCCTTTTCCTATAAGCTACTATAGTCCTTGGTTTCTTAGTTGGAGGTGGAGGCTCATCAGACTCAGTGACTTCAAAATCTACTTCTTTCTTATCTTCCTCTTCACTGATGGCACCTTTTCCCTCGGTGTCCTCTATTTGTTCTTTCTCCTCTTCATTTACCGACAGAAACTTCTCAAGATTCTTTACCATCTTGTTTTTCTTGTTGATAGTCTTGTTTATACATCTATTCCCATTTTTATTTTAGTCTTGGCCTCTTCATATGTTCCAAATCATGGTTTCTTATTTTCAAGTGGTTCATTCAATAGTGCATCAATTGCATTGGTTTCTTGATCTATGTTTATCTCATAGTCAAGTGGTGGTAACTAGGCTATTATTGGTACAATTGGTTTTTTATGAGTAAAATCTGAATCCACCATAAAGCATATATCTTCCTTATGCTTTTCAATTAAATTTTCAAAGATCCTTACTCTCTCCATCATCTTTTCCTTGAAATCAAGGAAGTATTCAGTCATCACTGAATCAAATTTGTCACCTAGTGACTTGATAAAGTCATTTATTTGTAATGTGAGTGGCTTAGTGGTTTCCCATTTCACTTTTCCAATTGAAGAAAATTATTCTTGAAAATAAAAGAATATACACTATAAGTGAGCCAAACTTACATGTGTTTCTCTTGGGAGACCTGATTGTTGACATATTTTCATCAAGTTGCTTCAGTAGGATCTCACATAGATCCATTTGTATTCCTTTCATGACAATATTGTAAGTTGTGCTTACTGTTGTTGATGCTATGTTGTTTAGCCTGCTAGCTTGAAAGATTTTTTACCCTATGGCACATTCACCAAACCTCAGTTCCTCATTGCTGATGGTGTTTGTTGGTTGTATTTCCAGTTCAAGTCTCTTTACCAAATTTTTTGTGGTCCTCATGCTTGTTTCTTGCCTAAAAATAGAGGTCTCTAAGTTTATATGTCTTTTCCCTATTAAAATCTTTAGGCTTTTAGGTCAGAACCCATGAAAAATTACAAAGCCTCAAAACCCTAGGTCATGTTTATTAGGCAAATTTGAAAAAACCCTTAAACATTTATCGCACTTCTATTCTTGTGTTACTTTTTGGGGTTCACTTAGGTCATGTGTTAAAAAGGCTTGGTTGCCTAGTCGCGTGATTCGAATGGCATATTCATTTCTTCTTCGAGACTTGGTGATTACCTTATGTTGGGATGTCTCTGAATGATTTGGAATATTGTTTTGTCTCTTAGAGCCTTGGTAGATTTCTTCATGTCGCGGGGTCGCTAAATGAGTAAATAGGTTAGCAGTTCATAGAAGGGCCCATAGACAAGTCACGATGTCGTGAGAAAAGATTAGAAATTAATGGTTCATTACGAGACTTGGCCATTTCTTCATGTCATGTAATCGCTAGACTGGCCTGCAGTTAAGTAAGCAGTAAAATTTTCTGTCGCGTAGTCTCCAGAAAGAATGGCGGTTAAGTGAAAAGGGCTGAGACTTTGCGACTAACCGTATGCAGTTTGAGATAAAACAACAGTCGATTTGTCACCAGATTAAATACTAAGTCAGCTTTCCATTCAGTGGTGCACAAACAAGTGATAAATGAGACACATATCCAAAGGCAAAGTGATTAAAAATCTTGTCGTGTGGTCTCCAAGTAGAAAAATAGCATTCATCGACTAAGAGACTAAGTGTAAAAGCCCGTGTTGTCATGTAGTCTCCAGAAGATTTAAAGGTATGTTATATTACTTAGTGATTTAACAAAAGATGTTAGATGCAATGATTTAGAGACCCTATGGTGGTCGCAAAGTCTCTAAATAATAGGTCCCAATGGAAAAGGTACTCACAACTCAGAGATAAGGGTATGTCGCATGGTTGCTAGATGAAATGAAGGGTAAAATGCTTGTCGCGTTGTCTCTAAAGGATAAGTCACTTAACATTGTCATTCAACGATTAAGCAACTAAAAGTAGTCATGGGGTCTCGTAAAGAAAAGCAAGCATTTAGTGACATGGAGATAACTGTGAAAGTTAAGAGTAACGGTCAGTCGCGGAGTCTCCAAATAAAACATGAGTAAGACTTTTCATCCAGCAACTTTGATTTACACAGTCGCATGATCGCCAGAAGTAGACTATGGTTAAATAAGATAGGTAAAGTTACATAGTCGCTAAGTCTCTAGAAGAGTCAGGGGTTAAAGACTTGGGTCAGTGACAAGGAGATAATACACAGTCGCGTAGTCACTTAATGTGAAACCATAAGAAAAGGCGATGATGTCTGACATGACAACATGAATCACTTAGTGTCTAATGATAAGCTTGGATATTTATTACTATGTCAAAAAGGGTAGCTGAGATATATGACATAGAGCCAATCACAGTGAAACATGTCATCACATTCAAATTTTATAAAGTTTTGCACATATATGAATTTGATTTCCTGTCACACTCAAGGGCTACGACTAGGTTTTCAATTAATTCATAGCATGCTGAATTGAAGACATGAATTGATAATTTTCAAAATGATGAGCCATGTAATTTTAACAATTACCATAAAGAGCTGACCGAGGGTTCATTTTAGCTTACCTTGCTTTCAGAATTTCAGAGTTAAGAAGTGCTACGTATTCTGAGAAAGAAGAAACTAAAGAAGTTGCAGAGTATTCAGTTGATCAAGAGGCTTTGAATTTCTAAGAATTGTGCACAGAGGAGTAAGCTGAGTCTTGGAAATAGATTTTTTTCAATATTGACAAAGAAGAAGGGATTCAGACACAACAAACATGAGAAAAGTAGTCAGTGTGGCTTCTACCAGCGGGAGAAGTGAAGATGCAAGTGAAGAGTTCAAGGGGAAATAGAATTATTCTGATGAATTCCTTAGATTACTGCCAGGTTCAACTTAGTACACAAGGGCAAATGCTAATTTTCTTAAAGATGACTATTGCGACATCAGAGATGCTGAGAGTCTGGGGACAATAGGTTTTTCCCTTTTTAACTACTTTTTAAACAATTCTGATAAACCTATCCCAATTTCAAACCCTTGGACCTGTGGTTTAGCTAGATTGATTGTTCCTGATGTCTACATAGATGTAGATTTGTTCTTAGGACTCACCATTCATTATGATGTATTGTCTAAGACAATTAAGAGGAATGATGGCACCACCCTGCTCATCCTAAATAGAAATTCATTTATGCAAGCTTTTGGTTTGTATAGTACTATGTCTACCAGGATTGACATAACTAAGCAAGAGGTGAGGTACAATTTGAAACCTAGTATTGCAAGGGCAACATTGCAGAAACACATGTTCAAGGAGGTGAGAAAACATCTTGGTCCTATGTCTAGGACAAACCCTTAATACTTCAAGGACTTGCACTTCTACATTAAATACATTGCCTATGCCCTATGTAGAGTGCTAGGGATAGATGGGGAAGCAGATAAGATCAATGCTGAGATATTGATGATGGTGCTAGATTTGCAGGAGGTGCATTCTAGCACTAGCTACGATTATATACAATATATCATTGACAAGATGCATGAGGGATTCATAGCAACTAAAAATAAAATGGAAGATCCTAAGGAGAAAGAGCCCAAGTTCTTACACTACTCCATCCTCATGCATCTCCTGTTGCATTATAATTTTGTGATCATGGATGTAAATAATTTGACTCCTCAGAGGTTTTATCAAGATGGACCTAATCCTATCCAGTTTTGGATAAAAATTTGGAATCATACATCTAGGGATTGTGTTTATTGTGCATTTCAGAATTGGATTGTGTATCCAATAGTATAGAGCCTGGGCATCAGCAAGACAAGGATCCCCATTAAGATTATGCAACTGCTGAGGCCAAATGAATACTTGGACAAATGGGAGGGAGACCACAATTGGGGAGATTTCTTCTTAGAAGAGAACTATACCATAATTAGGGTATATGGATGTATACATCCACCTAATATCTTGCCTTACCATGTGCTTGCAAGAGTTGCTACCATGGAATTTGTTTGGCAATTGTTGTTAACAGATAATGAGCACTTTGCATCACATAGGAAGGGGACCATAACCCCTAGATAGTTTAGAATTTCAGATTTTACTATTGGCAAAGGTGCAATTGATTAAGTCACCTAGTGGATAGAAAGTTGCAGAATTGGGATAGCCTCATATAGATATATTGATCCTGAAGGCTTCATGGTAGGAGTCAAAAAATTATATACTCCTACAATTCCCAATACCAATGTCCATTATGAATGCATTGAGGAAGATGCAACAAGGAACATTCTTGATGAAGATGACATTAAGACAAGAAGAACAAGGATTCAGGAGTTGTTGAACCTTGAAAGGCAAATTAAAAGAAATGGGTTATCCTTTGGGGTTTTTTATCCTGATCTCCCATATTTTGACAAGATTAAGGTCATGATTGATAATTATTATGTTCTTATTGAACAATTGGAAACTGTCCTTGATAAAAAAGGTGCCCAAGGGCCAGACCATTCAAAGTCTGAATATGATAGCAGTAGTGACAGTGACTATGCCCATCCTACTAGATATGTTCAACCTCAGCAAGATGTTGCTGAGATACCACAGCTGCAGGGAGTAGAGGGCCATGTTGTTGACTTGACAGAGGCCACACAAAAAGATGATGTAGAGGATCCTTTAGCTAAAAGGCAAAATATTGAAATAGGCTAGCCTTCAGTTGAAAGGAAAGAAAAGAAAAAAGATAAAGAAAGTGCCCTAGTGCCTGGAAATAGGTTATATGATCATAACCTAAGAAAATTGATTAGGGAGGGGAAGAAAAAGAAACTTGATATGGAAGAGAGGGTTGAATTACCCCTTAAGGCTTGTGTTTATGAAAGAATGATATGTCAACAACAGTTTCTAAATGATGATAATTTCATTAAGACTGAGGAGTTTAAAGACTTCCTAAGGTGGTATAAGAAGGAGAAAATTAGAGCTGAATTAACTATTGATGGGAAGGAGATAGTAACAAATGAAGCCCTAGTGGCCCTAAAATCATATGACCCAGACAGTGAGGACATCTCACCTGATGAAGCCAGAAAAATGGTATTGGATAGTGGCATATTATTTGCTGAGGGTTGGGCTTTGGCTTTTATATTCATAATTGATCAAATACGAAAGCAACCAGATTTGAAAATGTCAAGTGAGATTCAAATAGGGGATATGATTAAAGGATTTGGGTATAGCCCACAATCTCAAGCCTTTGTAATGTGGAACCTTTTCCCTAAGGACGAGAAGCCTCAGCTAGTAAAAATTTAGGAAAACATGGTGGGAAATCAGATGGTCTGGTCTGTGTAGAATACAGGGGATTTGGAAATATCCCAGATCATGACACATTGGGCACATCTGAATGAGGACAAGACAAAATAGTTGTATGACAAGTGTAGCATGTTAATAGAGGAGACCAGTACATTGGCAAGATTAGGTGATTGCAAAGTTATTAAAAGAATTAGAAGAAAATCCTGAGGTGATGTATGTGCCTGTACAACCATAGTCTTTGCAAATTGAAGATAAGGCAAAATCAGAAGAAGTGGTTGAGAAGGAGGACATAGGACAAAAGAGCAATGAAATTGCCTTGAATGCATTAAGAGGCATTTTACAACATAGGATTGAAGTCTTGAAGGATAAGAATGATATTGTCCTTAATGCCTATAATAAAATGCCAATTTTTCATACTGAGGTCATGGGGTATCTTGCCATATTATACCCCTATTTTACCAAATGGTCTACCAGGGTACAGTTCTTTGAGAAGATTGCATCTTTACAAACCCTAAGATCAGATTTGCCAGAGATAGTAACAGAAGTAGAAGATGAGATCAAAAAGGTCAATGTTTCTCTCTCATTTTTCAAAGGCAAATTGAATCAGATAGAGGTTAAATTAAGCCTCTTGACTGTAGATTTCAATAGATTTATTCCTTCCCTAAGAGGAGAAGATGATCAGGTAAAGGCTTTAGATTCTTGGAGGAATGAGTTTGACAGAAAAATGCCTACTGATGAGGCATTTATTTTGGGATCAAATTTAGACATCAAGGGGTTTAATAAGATATTAGATGAGGCATTCAAGGCAGAAAATGACATCAGTAAGTTTCTAGTTGATGTTAAGAACATCACTGATATTAGATGGGAGAGGCAAAAGGCATAGGTGCAGAACACTTAAGACTTCAAGTGGCCAACAGATGATGAAGTGATAGCATGGGAACTGATCACTAGGCCCAAGAAAAAGAAGCCCATGGTGGAGGAATAAATTTTGGACGACGAATAAAGGTGAATACTTGGCACTTCAATTTTTGAGGATAATGAAGATAGTTATTGCTAAAGAAAAGTAGGTGAGCATATAAGCATGGTCATCTAAGCTCAATATAAATGGTACCAGCTACCATGGATATTGTCAAACTGAAGGTGCCAGATAAAGAGAAGAACAAGAAATATTAGATTTCATTGCTTGACTTTGTCTTTCCACCGCTTCGTCTTTCTCCTCTTTTGTCTTTTCTATAGTTTTAGGGTTAGGTTTCTGAGACCATCCAAAGCTTGTTGCATCCTAAAGAAAAGGATTCCAAGATGGTAAAGAACCTATATATAGTCAAGAGTTGTAATAAAGTGAGGATGATATATATTGTAAAAATTAGACTTTCTGAATTAGTGTCTGTGTTTTCAAGCTTCAAATCTTTTTCATGTATGAAAGCAAGATCATATCAATAAAATACGGTGCAATTTTAGTCTTCTCTATTGTTGTCTCTTTATTTCCTGTGTATGCTTTTATTTATGTTTAATTTTGCAAGGCATTCTAAAGCATTTTGGTTACAAGGTAACTATTTGATTACTTACAAGTTTCTTTCATATAAAGAACTAAGTTTTGTGAGTAGTTTTAGAAAGCATAATAGTATTCAAAGATTTGATAACACTATTTTAGAGGTAACTAGATAATTTGTAAGGCAGTTTATTTTAATTGCATGTAGGTTGTAAGGCAACTTACAATATTTTGTTTCTGTGAGACTTGAGCTTATTGACTCTGTAACCCAAAGGATAGGCATTGATCTAGGTTTTGGTCTGATAATCCATCATTATGAAAGTTTTCAAAACTTTCAAAATTATTCTAATCAAAATATTTCTGTTACTAAGAAGAAACAAACTGAATTTAGTAAGGACTCATGTCAGCAGGACAGTGTCCATTTTAGTGATTCCTTGGAGAGTGAATCAATTAGGTTATCCCTCCTAAAATTAAAAGGAAGAAGGATAAAAGTACTTGTATCATTGGTTTATGCTATATTTGCAACCATGGTTTGTATGGTTAAGTTTTGCATTTGGTTATGCTTGGTCATATGCAAAATGTTTCATAAGTTGGCTCAATAACTCTTAATAGCAAATCAGTGTCCACATTAATATATACTGTGTAATTAGTCATCATAAAGAGGTAAAACCTACCTGAGTATATGTGGAGCTCAAAAATGAAGAAGGATCCTATCCAATCCTTAGTAATTAGGCTTTTCTTATTTCTCAATCAGTATTAGAATGTATAGTGTTCAAATAGTGATTTCAAGCACTGTGATTCACACAAGAAAAATCTCTAATAGTGTTAATCTTAAGTCCTCGGTTATTCCATATAGTGTTGGTGAGTTTCTCAACTTCTGGTTGAGAGGGATGCTGGTGAGGTTGTGGTTTTTCAGTTATAGGGTAACATGCTATTTCATGTATTACATCCTCTATAATCTATTTGGGTTCATCCAACCATAGCTTCTAATCATGCATTCTGCTTAGTACTAACCTAATCTAGTCAGTTTTGAAAACCCTCAGGAAATAAAGGGAATTTGTTATCCCTTTTACTTCCAAGTGCTTGTGTTCTTCCTTTAGGTTCCCTTGATCATCACATAGCTTCTTATAAGCTTGATCTATCTCCAGATCACCAATCTCAGCAATCTTGCAGTGGATATACAATCTAACGTCTTCTTTCAACAAAAACCTAGGTGGAATTTTTTAGAATGTGCCAGAATCATCACATTGTGAGGCAACCTCTAGACATATATTGTATTTTGGTTCCACACAAGAACTATTCTTGATTAACTTAATGACATTCTTCTTTTCATTCTTCAATTTGGTTGTTCTTGAAGTCATTGCCATTATCTCTCAAAGTTAGGGATTTTTTGAAAATAATACAGATTTCTTGGTACGCTTGGTACTTACTTCAATCTGTGTAGCTTATGAGTGATTGGTTTGGAGTGTGTTGGATTGAGTCAAGGATGCTCTGCTAACTACTCTCTTTTTGCTTTGTTTTTTCTCTGCTCTATTTTCTCAATTCGCGTGTGAAGAATGAAGTGCTTCCATCAAGTATTTATAAATTTTTTCCCTAAGTTTGTCATAAATGCTCAAAAAATCATCAGTTCATGAAGATGGAGTTCGGCGGTTAAACTCTCAAACAACATTCTCAGTGTTGACATGATTCTTGTGATAGTTGTTAATATTGTTGCTTTCACCGACTGATCTCAGTGTAGTGTCAAGACAACATTGTAACTTTTATTCCTTACCAGTGGGTGTCAGTTTACATTAGTGACTTAGCCTTTTTATATGTTGACCAATGATTCTTGATAAGTGTAGATAGCTCATCCTTTTATGTTCACCGATGATTTTCGGTATGTGTTTACTGACGGGGTTATTTTCTTAGAATTGTAACAAGTAACATAATATGCATCTTTATTCATGTAGATTTTGACTATCTATCAATTTGTATAATGGAACTGATGTAAAATATGACTTGGTGTAGTGTAGTTCCATACTTGTTCATCTTTTAGGTGGGGTTGATGATGTCACCAGATCCATGGGATGGGGTGTCATCATTTTCATTTCTCGGCCCAGCTTCATCATTGCTTGAAGCTTTTCTCCACATTTTGTCTCTAGCCCTTTGGATAACTTCAATGGTGTTTCCATTGGGATATATACTTGTCTCTTTCATTTGGTCTCTACAGTATTTCTTGAGATGACCAACTTTATGATAGTGTAAGCATGTCATTTCGGGGTTTGTCTAGCCTCTAGACTTTCTAGTACATTGTCTCATATAGTTAGCAGCAATGTGACCATATCTTTCACATGTTGTACAATTTGTCCAAGTATTGTAGTCCCATACATACTGATTATCGATTCTCTTTGGTTGATAGGGAGTTTCTTGACCTTTAGGCTTCCATGATTGCCTTTTCTTTTTCTAGCATTCAAGAGTTGTGCACCCATTCATTTTGCATGAAGGACAATATTTGTCCATGAAGCTTTCCTTCTTTGGTTGTTCCATTTCAGACTTATATTCATATGCTTTATGTCCTTTCTCTTTACATTTATAATAGAATCCTATGAATGAAGATGTAGATTTAGGAATACCTTTCATTTTGCCTCTGCATACATTTGATGTATGGCCTTTCTTTCCATAGTGATTGCATGTAAGCTTTCTTGGTCTTTGATTTTCATAGACATTCTTTGGATTGGATTGATTTGATGATTCTCCATTTTTTTGATAAAACCTAGACCCTTGTTGTTGAATCTTCATTGTCCTTCAATAAAATCATCCATTCTTTTATTGCTTTTTTCATCCCCTTTGATAATTTCATTATGTTGTTGCTGAATTCTAACCTCATGCTTTAGTTTTTCATTCTCTTCTCTTAGTTCACCGATAGTCTATATTCTTTCAATGAGTTCCATATTCATTCTATTTTCTTCTTGACTCATAAGAATAATCTAATTTTTAATCTCATGGTGATGCTCAACATGTCTTTGAATTTCTGACTCCTTTTCTTGTAGCTTCTCTGTAATCTTCCTCCTGTCATCAATAGCTAGTGTTCTTTCTATTTCAGCATGTCTAGCAAAACTCATCACATCAATCATTCTTACCATCTGGGTCTCTTGACCGATTTGCAACATATTTATTTGCTCTGTCAGATGTTGATTGATCTCCTTTAGATTTGTGATGTTTTCTTCTGATGTGTCTAATGATTTTCTAGTTGAAGATTCTAATGATTCAAATAAATCTGGTATCTCTTCTTCTTGATAATATTTTTCATTTCTCTGAGTTTCCATACCTTTTCTCTCATCCATCAACTATCTCATGTTGATTCTAGCTTCTTTATACTGTTCATAGAACATCTGAATTTCAAGATTTTTATTCTCAATATTTTTATCAAGTGTGTACTTCTCCATTGTATGATGTTTTCTCTTAAGCCTTTAAGATTTCCAAGAAGAGGCTAGGTTCTGATACCAATTGTTGGGATTAATGGTAAGTAGTACTCAGAGGGGAGGGGTGAATTAGTACCTCTAAAATTTTTAACACTTTTCACCTTACTTTAGTAGCAATCAATCTTTATTGTATTACCGACCAAATCTAATGTTCTTTCTTATGCATGTAATATTAATTCATAAAATTAACTGCATGTAACATTCATAGAAACATTCATGAAAGCAATAGACACATAACACAAGATATGATATTGTAGAAAACTCCTGTTAGGAAGTAAAAAATGTGGTGGGGATGCCACCCACAAAAATTCACTATCTGTAGATTGGAAGGGAGCTGGTTAAGGCTTACTATTTAATCACTTCTGATGATCTACCCTATTAGGAGTATTAATGTGGAGACTTGTTAGGATCTACTCTATTAAGAGCTTTAGAAAAACTGATGTAGTGTGCACTCAGTTAAGAGATTTACAATAGGATTGTTAATGTTGGAATTAATGGGAATTAGTACTAAGAGGGGAGGGGTGAATCAGTACCTCTAAAACTTTTAACACTTTTTACCATTCATCATTAGTAACAATTTATTACTGTATTATCAACCATTACTGTTGTTCTTTCTTATGCATGTATTTTTCATTTATAATCTTTAATAGTTTGCAACATTCATAGAAACATTCATGAAAGTAATAAAAACATAACACAAGATATGATACCATAGAAAACTCCTGTTAGGAAGTAAAAACTGTGGTGGGGATGGCACCCAGAAAACTTCACTATCTACAGAATGGAAGGGAGCCAGTAAAGGCTTACAATTGATCACTTGTGATGATATACCTTGTTAGGAGTATTAAGGTGGAGACCGGTTAAGATCTTACTTGTTAAGAGCTTTACCAATACTGATTTAAGTGTGCACTTGGTTAAGAGATTTACAGTAAGACTGTTAAGTCTGCCTTTCTTGAAAGGATTTCTTATGCATACTACAATTGTTAGAATGAGTACAAATGTTTACCTGACTGTATGAAATCTAAGATTTTTGATTACAGATCCATTAAAGCTCTTAGAATAATAATATCACCTTAAGTGATTGATGAATACCTTTTCTCTGCTTGTCGGTAGCCTGTGTTCTTGGTCTTTAAACTGATTTGATTCTTTTTCTATCCTTCTGCATGAATTCTTTTGTCTGGTCTCTAGATGCTCTCCATGGCTAGAATCTTCATTGAACAACAACTATTTACAATAGATTGAGCACCTATTTATACAAGTATTTGACCTATCTTGGAATCACACATTACAATGTTAACTGTTAGATCCAAGGTTTACAACTTGACCTTGATCTTTAGTTTGCATATTTTAAATCAGTAAAACTAATTAAAACAATATTAAATATATTTCTTCCTCTGCACATAATGGATTTAAAAGTAAATAAAGAAGCTATAAATACAACTTCATTGATTTATCTTACATGGAAATTCAGATCCACTTTTTGCGGGATGTAACTAACTGTTGGTTCTTAGTCATTGGGTTAAACTGAAATTCTGTCAGCATTCCTTTGTTGAACTGTTCATCAGGTTCCCTTTGTCTGTCGAGTTTCTCTCTTTGTTGTTCCGTTAGGTTGCACTATTGTTACTTGTCGGGTTCCATTTACCTTTTTGTCATCGGATTACACTAAATAGTGTTTGTCAGGTAACCTTGGAGTCAGGTAGTGCTTTTCCCTGTCTTTCAGTGTAGTGTAAATCAATGGTGCAGATCATGTTTTTCCTTGTGTATACTAATGGAAAAATATAATGCCTTCAGTTATATCCACCTTCCTTGAAAGGATTTATTAAGTGTACTACACTTTTTAGAATGTGTACAATATGTATGACCCGACTCTATGCAATCTATAATTGCTGATCACAGATCCATTAAAGCTTATAGAGTATGAATATCACCTATAGTGATTGATTAATACCTTTTCTTTCTTTTTAGTAGCCTTGGTTCTTGTTCTTGAAAATTGATATGATCTTTGTTTGTGCTTCTACATAAATTCTTTTGTCTGAACCTTAGATGCTCTCAAAGGGTACAATCATCATCGAACACCATGTTCATAATTGATTGAGCATCTATTTATACAAGTTCTTTGACCTATTCTAGAATCATGCATTACAATGTTAACTCTAGATCCAAGGTATACAATTTGACCTTGATCCTTTAGTTTGCATGTTTTAAATTAGTTAGACTGATAAAAATAATAATAATTACATTGCTTTTCCCTCAAGTAATGGATTTTAAAAAAATCAAGAGGCTAAATATAAAACTTTAGTGATTTATCTGACGTGGAAGTGAGATCCACTTTTTGTGGGATGTAACTAACTTTCAGTATCTGATTGCTGGTGTGAATTGAAAGTCTATGAATGTTCCTTCTTTGAGCTATTCATCAGGTTCCCTTGATCTGTTCCATTCCACTCTTGAATTTTTTGTCAGATTTCACTGTTGGTTACTCATCGGGTTCCTTTGTCTTTTCTGCCATCGATTAAGACTAAAAAGCATTGTGTTAGGATGCTTTGTACTTAGCAATATCGATAACCTTGGCTTCGGGTAGTGTTGTGCTTTTTCTGTCAGTGTAGTATTAACTGACAGTGTTTATCATGTTTTTCCTTACATATACTAATGGAAAAATATAATTCCTTCTGGTGATTGTATTGATTTTCAACCCAATGTTGTCCCATTTGGCTCTAGTTGTCTTTTCAATGTCAGGGTGTGAATGATGCTTAGAGGTTTTCCTTCTTGGTGATGGGATAACCGGTCACTACATGAATCACATATTTTGTGATCGGTTTGGGTTCATCTAGCCACATTTTCTTATCATGTAATCAGTTGAGTACTATCCATATCCACTCAGTTTTGAACTCTTTTAGGAATAGTATGGCATTAGTTAACCCTTTCAATTCTATGTGCTTATACTCATCCCATAGGTTTCCATCCTTATATAGCTTCTAGTAAGCTTACTTAATCTCAAGGTCTCTGATCTCTACAACCTTGCAGTGAATGTATGCATGAATATCTTCAACTAGAAAAACCTAGGTGGAATAATCAAGAATGCTCCCTTGTTGTCGGGTTGTGAAGCAACCAGGGGATAGAACTTGTAGTTTGGTTCTTTATAAGTCAACTTCTTGATAAGAGAAACCTTTTATCCTTTTTCACCTTGATTTTCATAGTTTGGGAAGTGGATGCCATTATTTGTGAAAATTAGAGATTCTTCACAAATGAACTATGAGCTCAGTAAGTCTTTGTAATTATTGGATGATTGCGGTGAGTGCTTGAAATATTTTGGAGTTTCTTTGGAATCGCTGTTAATTTCTCTACATTATGATCTCTATGAAATGCTCTTTTTCGCTATGCTCTCTCTCTTTATCGCTGGGTGAATAAAATGATATTTTGTCACCCCTTTTAAAGACAATGTGCCCTAAGTGATGCATTGAATGCTTCATTTACTTCTCAGGTGAAACAATAGCGAATAAAAGACTTCAGCTTGGTGAGTATATAGTACTTGATGTATAGTGTTAACTTGGTTATCTTTCATATGTTTACCGACGATTCTCGATATATAGTGTCAACTTAGTTGTTCTTTTTACATGTATACCAATGTGTAGTGTATGCTTTATTTTCATTGACTGGCAAGACTAGATTCACACAATCATAACAAGTAATACCATAGTGCATCTTCATTCATACTAATTTGGCATTTTATCACTAAATGTTGGAACTTATGTAAAATACAACTTTGTAGAGTGCAATTTTGTACTGACTTGTATTTCTTAGGTGGGGGTGGTGGAATCACCTAATCCATTAGATGAGGTGTCACCAACTCTAGTGCTTGGTCTAGCATTGTCATTATTTTAATATTTCATCCATATTTGATTTCTCATTCTCCTGATGTCTTCAATAGTATTTCCATTTGCAAAGCTGCTTGAATCTATCACTTGGTCTCTATAGTCCTTTCTCAAGTGACCGACCTTATGACAGTGTAAGCATGTCATTTCAGAGTTAGTCCAGTTTCAATATCTTCTTATCCATTTCCTCATACAGTTAACAACTATTATTCCATATCTACCACATGTTGTGCAAGTTACACAAGTGTTTTAATCTCAAACATATGTGTTACCAACTCTTCTTAATTTATAAGCATTTTCTTGTTCTTTGGGTTTCCAGACTTGTTTTTTCTTTTTTTCTGCATTCATGAGATGTGTAGCCATGAATTTTGCAAGTAGGATAATATTTTTCCATGTAGGATTCCTTCTTTGGTTTGTTCACCTTAGATTTGCATTCATGTACTTTGTGTCCATGCTTGTTATAGTTATAACAATTACCTATGAATGTAGAAGTAGTTTTAGGAATACCTTTTTCTTTTCTTGCAAAATTTGAGGTGTGGCCTGGTTTTCCATAGTGATTACATGAATGCTTATTTGGACTTGGATGTGTGTATAAATTCCTTTGATTAGCTTAGTTTAATGATTCTCCATGCTTGGTATACCCTAAAAAGGTATTATTGTTGAGTCTTCTTTGTGCATTCAGAAATTCATGCATTCTTTTTGTATTATCATCAGCTTTCTTGATCATATCATTATGTTGTTGTTGAATCCTTACTTCATGCTTCAGTTTCTCATTTTCTTCTTTTAGTTCACCAATATCTTCCAATTTTCCATTAATTTCTATGTTCACTCAGTTTCCCTCATGACTCATAAGAACTATTTGATTGGTGATTTTAATGTGATGTTTAGTTAGTCTCTGTATCTCAGATTCTTTCTGTTGTAACTTTTCAGTAATATTTCTCTTGTCATCAATAGCTAAAGTTCTTTCTTGTTCAGTTTGTCTTGCATTATACATAACATCAATTATTCTTACCATCTATTTCTCTTGACTGATCTACAGTACCTTTACTTGTTCAATTAGATGTTGATTGATTTAATTTAGATTTGTAATGTTTACTTTAGATGAGTCAGATGTTTTACCAGATCCAGATCCAGATGAATCAAATAAATCAGGTGTCTCTTCTTCATGATAATCAGTTTCATTGTAGCAAGATGCCATGACTTTTCTTTTAGCCAATATTTCTTTCATCTTGTTTCTTTCCTCTTGGTATTGTTCAAAGAAAATCTATATCTGAAACTTTTGATTCTTAATATTTTTGTCAAGCTTATACCTTTCCATTGTATGCTCTTTTCTCTCAAGTGATTAAACTTTTCCAAATAATAGATCTAGCTTTGATACCAATTGTTAGAATAATGGAAGGGTGTGTACTGAGAGGGGAGGGGTGAATCAGTACCTTTAAAAAAAATTATACTTAAAACCTTAGTAACCATTGCTTGCATAACCAACCATTGTAGCTTTTCTACTTTATGCATGTAAAAAAACATAGAAACATTCATGAAGCTCATTTACACATGAAACAAGAATTGATAACGTAGAAAACCCCTGTTAGAAGATAAAATTTGTGGTGGGGATGAAACCCACAAAGCTTCACTATCTATAGAATGCAAGGTGTCAGTTAAGGTTACAAGTTGTGATCACTTCTAATGATTTTACCCTGTTAGGACTAACATGTTAGACTTATTAAGTCTACTCGGTTAAGAGATTTCAGCAATATAATATATGTGTGCACTCTATTAAAAGATTTATAATAAGACTATTAAGTCCACCTTCTTGAAGGATGTCATGCCCCGCAAGGGAACCGGGGAAGAGAACAAAGATTCTCTTTATAAAAGAAAACCTAAGTAATGATTTATGAATTTTTTTGAATTTTTAAAGAATTACATAAACAAAACATAGTTTAACTTAGATTCCTCCAAGGTTCCCTTCTAAATAAATGCACAATTTATTTAAGTCCATTTAGTGTACTAGCAACTTGATTTACTTCTTAAGCAAACTACATCTCAACATTCGTAGATTCTTTATAAAGAAATACAAAGTACTTTCATTTCAATTTGCCATTTAAATCTATTTTTATTCCTAAGTATCCTTAATCAATGAGATAACTTTTAAAGCAAATAGAATCGTCTTAATCATTTGATGCATTACAAATATTACATTTATTTTTCAATAGCTTTTCCCTTAATCAACAATAATGAGAAACATACTACTTTACTTGGAATGTTACAAAATCCTTTTCTTTTCCAACATCATATACATAAAGTTCATGCTTTCCCTTTTCTTTTTTCCTAAGTCTACCGATTCCAAATACACCATTTTGAAGTACATTTGTGATTACATTACATTCATCTCCTCTTGGGAGGTAACAATAATTTTACATCATGAAAGATAAAGTCTTCATTCTTCCAAACTGGAACATTAAGAAAGCATGAATCCTCAAGCACCACATCTGCAAAAGAAACCTTGATAAAAATATTTACCACCCAACCACGTGGATACCAAAAGGCTCAATCCCCTATGCTAGGAGATAAATACCAAGGTCCACAAAGAAGGGATAGCTAGGCCATACCTAGGGTTGGGTAACCTTTCCCAACTAGCAAATGAAAAAATATCAAAGTATAAAATATTTTCCCAAAGTTTCTAAGGCTTGCTAGAAAATCTAAGAAACAACCTAAGTGAGTGTCATCGCATAACCCTCACCCCTTGGGTTTTCCTGGTACTAGCCACTCTGGGTCGTGGCCCCCAAGTAGGCACATACAGAATCAAATGCCTTTCATACAGACAAGTGCCATTCAATCATACTTATGAATAGGTACCTTCTCCCACTCCCATCCATAGCATTTACTAGCGCTAATGGCATGGGTGAGGCATACATTAATATTTTTAGTGTTTGAACCCATTCCCATAAGTTTAATTAAATTTTTACTTGTTAAATAACTCTTCAGTTGGTTATCCTGGTTCTAGCCACTTAGGGCCCCAGCCCCACACTGAGAGCCACTCACTTAGTGTTCTTAGGTATTATACCCTTAATCCACACATCAAAAATACATCATACATGTAGTGAAAACACATCATAAACACATTTGAGAACTGCATCAAAGAATGTAAAATAATAAGGTAGTTTAGGGATGTTTAGGAAAATTGGGAACATTTAGGGAGGCCTAGAATGGTCCTGATCCTCCTAGACAATCCTAAAGCCTAATTCTTCTTCCTACACACATCCTATCCCTATTAAAGCATCTAAATGCACCATATAACCTCCATCAAACACATAAGGATCATATTTAAAGTTACACAAAATTTCACATGCCAAAACACAATGCTCTGTAAAATCTCACGTGCCTAAAATTTAACTAAGTCTAATTTTTTTTGAAAAATTTAAAATCTAGAAGTTGCATCTTAACTCCTAGGAAGCTGAAACCTATTCCAATCATCTTGAAATGTACCTAATTTCTTTATACAAGTATAACTTAAAGTATAAGAAATTAAAGTATCAAACTTATACTGTATAAGACATTAAAGTATCAAACTTATACTTAAATGTTATACCTGTATAAACAAACCTTTATAAAGCTAAATTATATAAACAAACCTTAAATGTTATACCTTAATAATACTAAATTGAACTCAAGATTAAATACAACTCACGGATAATTAATAATCAAAAAAACCCTAATCTGAATACAACTCGGAAGTAGATCAACAACAACAAATTATAATACAAACTCGGGATTCTATATACGAAACAAACCCTAAATCCAAAAATGGCAATAAAATATTAATAGTAACTCTAGATTGAATCAAACTGCAGGCTGCACATTTCATTTACCAAACTACGCGATTCTTTACAAAATGACCAAATGACAGAACCTACAAGGTGACTGCAATATGCGTGTTCCTATAGAATGAGAGAAAATGGCAAAAAACTACAAAACAAAACAATGCCCTAGATCTAGACGAAGAAAGGTGGTGCTAAATGGGTATGGAACAGTAAGGTTGCAATAATAGTTCTAAAACCTGGAAGCACTATTTGGATTATACATACATATGAATTACCAATACATATTTAAGCATCTATTATTTTAAACTATCTCCTACCGCATAGAAGACAAGACACAGGAACATAATCTCAAATCTACATTGGATCCTACATTAATTTAGCTAGTAGCTATTCAATATAGCATTTTAGGAATACATGGAAACACACGCCCACAAGAGGAAGCACAATAGTTTAAGCAATAATATATCATAACTATCCTTTCCCCTGAGACTATTTTGCATAAAAGTATAACCATGTTATAATAGAATAATCCTCTTTTAAATTGCAGGCTCACAGTTGTATGCACCCTAAAATGGTCACCTAGACTTTGGGCCCCATTTATTATTTTATCAATTTATCAAATTTTCTGAATCAATGTTTTGGAACATTTTCAATTCAAATCAATTTCCTTGATCAAATTGTAATTAATTCAATTATTTCAATATTTCTTAAGATTTGATCATTTTTATTTAATTAAAAGATTTAATCTCACTTTTAATTAAATTCCTCTTATTTAATTAAATTCAATTTCCCCCATTTAATTAAATAAAGTTCTTCTAATTTATTTAATTGAAAGAAAACCCCTCTTTTTATTAAATAAATAAAAATCCCCACTTAAAGCACTTTATTTGATGAAAAAGGCAATAAATTAAATTAAAATCCCTTTTTCATCACATCTTTCTAAGTGGTGGGTTTTTTGCCTCTTAATCATAGCCTTTGATTTTTGCCTCTTAATCTCAATCGTTCACTTTCCTTTAAAAGGAGACCTCTCCTCATTTTCATATATCATTTTTCATAGTATTGTTATGCTGCAGGTTTGGAGAGCAATTTTGGAGGAGCATTTGAGCAACTTGAGCTTGGATATTGCAACTTCTCTTTTCTTGTCTCATTCTTTCTTGAATTCATGGCTACTCATGTAGATTAGATTTATATTTATTTTCATAGATTAAACTTGCATATTTCCTTTCATAGATTTAGCCATGCATTGTTATGATTTAGATTAATTTCTTTTCATGCATTGTTATCATATAGAGTAGATCTCATTTTCATGCATTTGAATCTCTCATTTCATGGTGTACTTGCATAGGACCTAACTAGGTCAATCTGAGGGCCTCTATTTCATACCTTTGCACTCCATGACTAGAGAGCTATGGATCGATATTTGAGGCCTCATTCTTGAACAACCTTAGATGGAATGATTCATAGAAGTGTGTCAACATTTTAGCACATATTTTTTAGTGCCCACCGTGGGGCAGAAGATTCATTTTCTATATTTATAGCTATTTTTAGTCAATTTTATTTTTGGATATAAAATTTTTGTCTTTTTTGTACTTGCTATTTTTGACTGCAGAGAAAGTTTGCGTGAGATTGTGCTGGATCTGGTACTTCTTTGCGCGGTTCATGGTACTTCTTTGCAAGACACGGTGCATTTCATCCTGCAAGATTCGGCATCAGTGGTCTATTTTATCTGGTTTGCTATTTTATGTCATTTATATACTTTTTGAGCATTCTGTCGCGTGACAGAGCATATTTTTATGTGAACTTTCTATTTCTTCATGTGGCTCTGTGTACTTTCTCACGCTGTTCTGTGTACTTTTTCATGTGATATTTCACACACAGAGCTATTTTCATTGTTATATCGATTATATCTCTATTTTTTCATGCTAACCACTAATGTTTACTATTTCTAGTGGTTTGTGATTTGTTTTTGTTGTTGCTGTTGCTAATTTGGACTTGCTTGGATAAACAACAAAATGATTTGCGTAGCTTTGGATTTGAGGTATTTTGTTACTCTCTATAAAATTTGGATTTTGGAAATTAAAATGAATATCTCACGTGTCTAGCTTGAGTGTTTCTTGCTTTCATAGATCACATTTCCAAATTAGTGCTCTAAAATGTACCTAGATTTGCTTTCTTGCATATATGTTTCACATAGTAATTACGCCCTATGAACACTATTTGTGGCGATCTTTAGAGAGTGGGCTTCATTTTCTTTTTTTACATGCGAAGCTCTTCTTGACGATAGATCCCCTTGTAGGCAGGGAAGGATTTTATTTTCATCTCATTGGTCAACTTGGTTTGGACCTCAACTTTTGGTAATACTTTCTCTCTCTTGGGGATTGGTGTCATTTGTTGTTGTGTGAGCCTTGAATGAGGTGATTTAAAATTAGTAGGTCAATGAATCATGTTTGTTGTGTTTTGCTGAGGTGAAGAGGCTAGAGGATTATGCTCTTTTCCCTTTTGGGAGAATCATAAACTTGGAAACCTTGAATCTAAACTAAGTCCCCATGTGGTTCATTTTGTGAGTCTTCCTTGTTAGAGAGGGTTAACAGTAGTGGACATTCCCTTTATTGGGTCAACCATGTGGATGGAACCTTAAGCGGTAATAGCCATTTTTTCCATGGTAGTAACAGTCACTATATAAATATCCTTGTGGAAGAAATCTCCATGGGTGTAAATTCTTGTGGGTTGTCAGATCTCCTTAGCAGCTCCTGATTGATTAAATTCTCAGACTGTGTCAAAACCTCAGTGTGCCAGGATTGGGTTTCACCCACTTGAGATTGCAAAAGTTGCAGAGTAAAACCATTACTAAGAATCATAGTGCAACCAAATTTTTATTCTCTAGGACTATGTGCGTGATTGGAAAACATTTGAGAACATACACAAGTAGCATTCTTATGGAGTAGAATTACTATGACACTATCTATGTTCATGTGCAAGATTGCTTTGTCCCTTGCTCATTGTTTGAAGACATTAATTGCTTGAACTCCCTGATTGTTATCTTACGTGCTTGCTTCATGATAAAATCTATTAATGAACCTAGTTGGTTATTTAAAATGAGTGAAAATTGAGATTCTGGGGTTCTATGTCCTTTTCTCGCATGATAAAGTTGTTTCATCTCCTGGCTCATTGTACTTCTTCGCACAACTTGATATACATCCTCACACAAACCTTGACACCAGTTTCTATTCCTATTTTCCAGTCTATTCTATTTTCTCATGCCATTTGGTGCACTTTGTCACGCGACAGAGCATTTCCTCACGCGATACAACATTTCCTTGAGCGAGACAGGCACTTCCTCATGTGAAACTGCCCGTCAGTCTGCTAGTGCTGTCATCATTTTTGAGCCTATTTCAGCTTGTTGTCCTATCATTTTTAGTTTTCTTAGTTGATTTAGATATGATTGGATTACTTATCCTGTTGTTAGAAGCTTTTTTAGCTTTGAATTCTTGCATTTGGCCCCTTAAATTAGCAATATTTAATTCCACAAGTGACCTTGCTTGGTGCTTGGTGGGCTAGAAATCATCCTTGTTGAAAAGATAAACCTTTAGATGCTTTGATAACACACCTGGAGAGTTTTGGTAGTCTCTTGTCTATCCACTTTCATAAAATTTCAATTCCAATTTCAATTCCAATTTCAATTTCAAGTTAATTTGGGTAAGACCATCCTCCTTGTCCATATGTGTTAAGGGTATTCACCCTTTGATTGTAGCACCTCTGTGGCAGTGTTGGCTTATTCCTATTTGAAAATTTCTATCTTATCACCTCATTTTTGGACAAGTTAATGCCTTTTCTATCCTAGTTTGGTACCAACATTTCTTAGGGTAATCCTTTCAACTAGTACCTTTTCTTTCATGCCAATTACAATAATATATCAAGTAAATAAAGGAAAACGACCTCAAGTGGTTTTTAACCAATTACCCTTGGTTCAAACTCACCAAAGACATAAGGAAAAAGGACCCATATTTGATCAATCGCCTAGGAATACCTCAGAGGTTTGGTTTGATTCCAAGAGTCACCTTAGCGAGTTGTGCATCCCCTTAGCATCTTCTCACTCTTCCATGGATATGATTCACATAATGACTAGAAAGGAGAGAGAAGCCATGGATAAACATTATGAGGATTTTTATGCAAGGAATGGACATGTTCTTTCCTTCAGTGGTTCTTCTCACAATAGTAGACCAACCTCACCCCTTTTTTTGACAAGATATTTTGATGCACATCAAAGGGTTGAGAGAGAGAAAGGTAAGAGACCTATTTATGATGATGAGTTATCCCAACATGAGAAACAAGGAGATGAACTTCATGATGATCACATCAATGCAACTTATACCAACAACTTGTTCCAACATTCAAGACCAAGCTCACCTCTTAAAACATCTAACAACTACATGAGTGATAGAATCAAGAGGATTGAGTATGAAAAGAAGGTTTTCCAAGATGAACAAATTCATAAGAAAGAACAAATTGAATGTCTAGAGTTGGAGAAACAAGGTTTGATAGAAATGGAAAGGAAAGCCCTTAAAGAAGAGAAAGCTAGGCTCTTGGTTAGACAACTTCATGGTCTGTTTAATCATATGTGTATTAGTGGTGGAAATGGTTCTCCTCCATCCACTCCTCCTAGGACCCCAAGAAGTAGGAGACATTCAAAATCACCATCATGATCTCCTAGTCCTAGAGGAAGAAGAATTTCTAGACATGATCATCATAGGAGATAAACTCCTCATAGAAGCTCAAAGCCATCTTTGCAATGAGCTCATTATGGTTCACAATATGGAGGAAGTAACATGAGTTTTGATCACATCTCCCAAGATTTTATGCACATGCAAAAAGAACCATTCTTTCAACAGTATGCGGAGAAGTATGTGGAACAAAATCAGGATAAGATCCTAAAGAGCCTAATTGATAATGGGGCTAAGGTCCGTTAAAACTATGATGTGGATAGAAAGATTAAAAGACAAGAGCCATCTCAAGAGGAAAATATGGATGAAGTGCGAAAACAAGTAGCCAAGATATCTGGACCTAAGAATTATTTCTCATTGGACTCGATTTGTCCTAATCCTTTTGATAAGAGTGTTGAGATGAAATAATTTACTAGAAAGGTTGAAATTCCTCAATATGAAAAATATGATGGAAGTGGAGATCCACATGATCATGTGTGACAATTTTATACCACTAGTTTTGAGTTTCATCAAGATGATTCATACCTCATGAGGTTATTCTTATGAAGTCTTAGGGGGAAAGCAATGGAATGGTTTACTAAGATAATTCCTCCTGTTAAGACTTTCAAAGAGCTTGTTCAAATATTTGTTCAACACTTTGCATACAATATTTAAAGATCTATCACTTTGTTGGACTTGTGCAACTTAAAGAAAAATCAAGGAGAGTCCTTTGTTACTTTCTTGCAAAGGTGGAGATGAAATTTCTCTTGTTATTCTAGAAACTATTCCTGATAATGAAAGGATTTATATTCTTGTTAACAATTTGGTCCCTAAATTGCGATATGAAGTTAAGAAAATTGTTTTTGATTCATTTGACACCATGGTTTAAACTGCATGTTGAATTGAGGATGTTTTGAAAGAACAAAGAATTTTGACTAAACATGGAAATAACAACAACAATGGTCAAAACTACAACAATTCTAACAAGGATAAAGGGAAGAACCAATATTGGAATAATAACAAACAAGTGGTTAATGATGGAGTTGTGGCTTCCTCTCAATGTAAAGATCAACCGGTGTTACACTTATCTAGCATTGTTCAAGCTACAAAGCTCAATACATCCACTCAACAAGAAAGTAAGCCAAGTTACCACGGTAAGCCTAAGAGTGAAATATGTCAATTTACAAAGCTTGGTGAGACATATGAGGAAATTTTATAGAAACTTATTGATAGAAATCTGGCACATCCTCTAGATGCAACGCATTTTCATATACCTGATCCTAAGCCATGGTGGTGGAAAGAAAAAGAATTTTGCATATTTCATAATGGTATTGGACATAATGTTAAAAATTGACCAAGGTTCAAGCATCTCATTCAAGATCTTATTGAGAATGGAAAACTGCCAGTAGATGGATTGAAAACCAACATTGATCACACAACATTCAAGGAACCTTTTCCCAAACATGAAAAGGGGGAAACCTCTAAATCGAAGAATGGCAAAGCTGCGATCAACTATACTTATACAGATGTAGAGAATACCATTAATATGCTTGAATTTGTGGAAGGAAATGTTAACATGATGAGTGGAAGAGATCCTTATGGTTATGATCTAGATGAAGAATCTCCTCCTATTTTTGATAAACAGCCTATTGTGGTGCTAAGGGGTCCCAACTTTAGAAGGTTATCTCAAGCCCTTAATTCTATTACCTGAAGTCAAGGTCATGTTGTCATTAAAGGACCCAATTCAAGTCAATCCAGTAAGCCTAGGCAAGTGGCATCTAAACCTGTTACCTTAAAGCCAGCTGTCAATTCTAAATCAAACTATAATCTTGTCGATCAGTTACAAAGAACAACTGCTTAGATTTTAATCTTTGAGCTTTTAGAGTTGTCTCCAAGACATAAAAAAATCCTTGAGGATGCTTTGCGTATGGAAAATGTCCCCAACAAATTAGATATTGATCAATTCTACAATATGGTTAATCACATTGCTACCCCTCATTACCTTACATTTTCTGAAGATGATGATAAATCTTTGAGCCATCCGCACAATCTTGCCCTTCATATTGAAATCATGATCCATAGAACCTGTGTTAGGCGTGTGTTGATAGATGGGGGTGCTGGGCTAAATATTTATTATTTTAGTCTCTTGAAAGAATTGGGTTATTCTAAAGAAGTTATTGATACCAAAAAATTGATTACTATCAAAGGCTATGATGATGCAGAAAGAAGTTCCAAGGGATTTTCCGTCCTTCCTATTAGGATTGGCCCTGTTCAAAAGGATATTTTGTTTCAAATAGTTTATGTTGGACCCCTTGCATATAATATCTTACTCGGTAGGTCATGGATTCATGATATGCAAGCAGTGCCATCTACCTACCATCAATGTGTTAAGTTCCCCTACAATGGCATAGAGATTTTTATACCTGGGGATAACACTTTATCTATTAATACAATTTCAATAGGGGCCCATGTTCCCCTCAATAGAGAAGCAAAAGATTTTGATGCTACCCTAGCAAAATGTAAAGACAAGTTTAAATCTGTAGATCTTGGTATGGGGGGGTATCAACTCAACACCCTCACCACATTGCCAGTTTCACCTAGGTCTAATGGTAAACCTTCAAAATGGATGAAGCCTTCCTCTTCAGCTATGACATTATTTGGAAACTTTGTAAAATCATCAGTGCCTATTCAAAATGAGAAAGAGGAAACATTTGTTAGAGACTAGATATATAGAGAAGAAAATTACAAGCACAATGAGAATTTCTCTCCTTCTCCTGAAGTTTGTGGGAGAGGATATACTTTTTTCAAGAATATGGGCTATCTTGGGTATGGCCCTCTTAATAATAATTTGGATACTAGGTCTGAACTGCTTGATCATGCTCAATTTGGACGCAAGTCTAAGAAACCAGTTGGCCTAGGATTTGAAAAATGCTAAAAGCATACCAATCCTCTCTTTGAGACATTGGAGAGTGATGATGAACCAGAATATGAACCTAATTTGACAAATCAACAAGATATGTGTGAAAATTGGGTCCCTTCAACTACTCTTCTTTGGGGAGATTCAGATATTTCAGTTACTCATGCATCAGTTGCAACTTTAGAACAAGAATCAGATATTGAAGATCCTTTGAGAGAGCATCAAAGAAAGAATCTTAATAGAAAGAGAAAATGGTACTTTTGATGAAGCTAGACCTTCAACATCTCAATGTCCCAAGCCTTCATGGTGTAAACATCCTAGTCCTAGTTCAGATACAAGTTCTAATGAGTATGAATGGGACTCCTTTTCTAAGCCCTCAATAGTTGATAGAGATGTTGATGTTGTACACATTTATAGTTCTCAATCCAAGTTAGCCAACGAGTCATGTGTAGTCTTAGAGGTTTTGAACTTACATGTTGCCTCAGTACATGATTCTGTGCTTGTTAGGACAAATCTTGATTTGGGTAGCTTAGAGGGATACTTGATAGACTCTGACTCTTTGGTCACCTGTGATAATATCATCCATATTTATAGCCTTGAATGAGTCATTGACTTGCCTCTTATTCATCCTGACCTTATTGATTGGTCTCAATGCTATAAAAAACCTGAACCTTTGACATTCCAAAATGATTATGAGATAGCTTGTTATCTAAATGCCATTGAACCCGTAGTCTCTTCCACCAATGAACTGGCTACCAGTATGATAGAGCCAGACATCAAGTTCCTTAGTCACAAGATAAAAACAAAAGAAAATAAAAAGAATAGGTGTTTTGATGGTGAAAACCACTATGTGGCGGTGTCAGAACCAAAAAAGGTAAAAAGAAAAGACGTATCCAAGGGTAAAAACCTCTCTGAGGTGCCTAAGGATGAGGTACTTGATCGTCTTCCCAGGTATTTTTAGGATCACTCTTCAGTGCTTATTGAGCCAACACAAGTTGTTAATTTGGGTATAGATGAGGCTCCATAAATTATACACTTGGTTGAATCTTTGTCACCAACAGAAAAAGAAGCTTACACTAAGTTCTTACAGAGAAAGAAGATCAATTTTGCATGGACTTATTCAGATATGCCAGGATTAGACATCAATCTTATTATGCATCACTTATCTATAGCTCCAAATGTCAAACCAGTTAAACAAAAGTTGAGGAAGATGCATCCTCACATAGCCCTTCTAGTCAAAGCTAAATTAGAGAAACTCCTTGGAGCAAAATTTATAAGAGCTATTGCTTATGCTGAATGGATATCAAATATTGTACCAATTTCCAAACATGACAAATCCATTCGAGTTTGCACAGATTTAAGAGATCTCAGTAGAGCATGCCCAAAGGATGATTTTCCACTCCCCAATGTAGACATGATAGTGGATATGACTGTGGGATATGAAATTTATTCTTTAATGGATGGTTTTTCTGGGTACAATCAAATTAAGATAGATCCTTAAGATCAACAAAAGACTGCATTCACTTGTGCATGGGGAACCTATTGTTGGAACGTTATACCTTTTGGATTAAAAAATGCAGGAGCTACCTATCAAAGAGCTATGACAACTATTTTTCATGGCATGATGCATAAGAATATGGAATATTATGTGGATGATACCTTAGCCAAATTTAAATAGAGAAATACACACTTAGATGATTTGGAAGTAATTCTAGATCACATGGAACAATTTTGGCTAAGGTTAAATCCTAAAAAGTGTGCATTTGGAGTCACCTCAGGAAATTTACTTGGACTCATCATTTCAGGAAAAGGAATAGAGGTTGACCCTAAAAAGGTTCAAGCAATTATAGATATGTCACCTCCTAAAAACATTAGTCAAATGAGGAGTCTTCAGGGATGTCCTCAATCTATAAGGATATTTATTTCACAATTGGCAGATAGAGCTCAACCTTTCAATAAGAACTTGCATAAAGGAGTCAAATGTGTTTGGAATGAGGAATGTCAAAAGAGCATAGATCAAATTAAGAAGTGCTTGAAAAATCCTCCTATTTTAATGCCCCCTATCCCAGGGAAACCGCTTATTTTATACATTTCAGCAATAGAATCTTCCTTGGGGGCATTACTTGCTCAACTTGATTAAAATGGGAAAGAAAAAGAAACATACTACATTAGTCATACTCTTGTTTCGTATGAGGTTAATTACACTAGTATTGAGAAAGCTTGCCTTAGTATTGTGTTTGCTTCCCAAAAGTTGTGACATTACATGCTTGAACATACTATACACCTCATATAAAAAATAGATCTGCTCAAATACTTGTTGAGTAAGGCTTCCCTCACAGGTAGACTTGCTAAATGGATGATCACACTTTCAGAGTTTGAGATTGAGTAAATTGAGAGAAAAGCAATAAAAGGATGAGCTATAGTAGATCAATTGGCTGATTTCCCATTAAAATATGATGTACCTATTCAAGTTGATTTCCCAGATGAACATCTTATGTATATGACTGAAAGAACTTGGAAGATGTTCTTTGATGGATCTTTTATGCAAAATGGTTCAGGAGCTGGTGTATTGTTTGTTTCTCCTCATGGGTACACAAATCCTAAGTCTTACAAACTATTGTTCCCATATATAAATAACATTATTGAATATGAAGCTCTAACAAATGGACTTAAGATAGCCATAGAATGGAGAATCATAGAGTTACACATCTATGGGGATTCACAGTTGATAATTAACCAAGTTAATGATGAATATCAAACAAAACATGAGAAAATTGTACCTTACAAGAAAATGGTTGATTCTTTAAAGAGATATTTCACATTTTTCACATTTGAGCAAATCCCTAGATCAGAAAACAAAGTAGCTGATGCTATGGCTACACTTGCTTCACTTCTTCAGTTAGAACAACATGAATCAAGATTTTAATTCCTAGTGGAAGAGCTACATCACCCTATCTTTGACTCCCAAGAAAGCCATATTATGTGTACCCTTTTTGGCCATGAATCATCTCGTTATGGTGCCATTTACTCATATCTTTGTGATGGCATTATACCTGAAACCTTTAAGTGGTTTGAATGCCAAAATCTTACCTGAAATGCCTCTCGCCACTCCCTTATCACTGGTGATTTGTATAGGAGGGGTCTAGATGGAACACTTCTTAGATGCTTATAAAAGGAAGAATATGATCAAGCGTTAGTTGACATTCATAAGGGTATCTATGGGGGACACTCCAATGGTCTTTCCATGGCCCGAAGGTTGCTTAGGGCGGGGTACTATTGGCCCATGATGCAGATTGATGCAGTAGCTTTTGCAAAATCATGTGAAAAGTGTCAAAAACATGGTAACTTGATACATGCTCCAGGTAGGGAGCTTATTCCTTTTATTTCTCATTGGCCATTTCAGTGCTGGGCCTTTGACCTTGTTGGGAAAATTCATCCCAACTCATTAGATGGACACAAATTTATCATCACTACTACTGATTAGTTTACTAAATGGGTAGAAGCTATCCCACTTTCTGTTGCCTCAAGAAAGATAATTTCTCTATTCATTTTGCACCATATCATCTATCAATATGGAGTGCCTTCTGAGATTATTACTAATAATGGAGGCCAGTTTAAAAATTAGTATCTTAAACAACTTTGAAAAAGATTCAAGATTAATTAACATTGGTCCTCCATTTACTTCCCACAAGGAAATGGTCAAGCAGAGGCGTCAAATAAGGCCAATCTTGAGATTTTACATAGAACAGTGTGTAAGAATGGTAGAGATTAGCATTTACAGATAAATCCAACTTTGTGGCCCTATAGAACGAGTATTCGTACTCCTACTGGGGCTACTCCTTTTGCCCTTACATATGGTGCTGAAGTAGTGTTACCTTTGGAGGTTGAGATTCCTTCACTTAGAGTTTCTCTCCATGGTCTTGTTATAGATGAAGACTACCATGCCATGAGACTTCAAGAGTTAGAACTTTTAGATGAAAAACATCAAGCATCATTTGACTATATGATGGTCTATCAAAAGTGTATGTCCAAAGCCTTCAAAAAAAAGGTTCTCCCTAGAGAATTCAAAGTGGGAGATCTTGTCCCACGTGAAAATCCTAAGAATCAACAACATAGAGATCTAAAGGGTGAATTTGAACCTAATTGGCTTGGACCTTACATTATCACAGTAGCTTTTGGGACAGGTACTTATTTACTATCTACAGAGGAGGGAGAACAGCTCCCTGATCCTATCAATGTTTTTCACCTGAAGTTCTATCCATGATGACCATTCTATCTGGGGGCATCCTTTTGTACATATTATTGATCCTGAAAAAATCCAAAAAATGATATATTGTAAAAAATTCTTAAAATTAGAAAACGTCCTGAAAAAATGATCATCTTAGTGAAAACCTAGCAATAGGCACTTTGATGTATCTCCAAAAAAATTATATATTTCAAAAATACAAAAGAATAAAAAAATTCAAAAATTCAAAAAAAGGAAAAAGTGCCTTGGTGAAAACCTGGAAACAGACGCTACGTGAGGCCTTTGCACCCCTGTTTCTTAGTGTGTGTCCTTGACACTTAGCCTTTCTCCATCATGCTTTGTCCTTTTTTCCTTGGTTTGGAATTGGTCTTTGTCTTTGTTTAGGGGGTATACCTATGTTATTTTTGGCCTCTTGGATGGGTTTGTCTTTAGGACGTCTCACAAATGGTGTTTTTCAATACCACCCCAACTGTATTTTTCAATACAACCCTTGACATCGAGTGTTTTTCAACGCTTATCAGTTTGGTCTTACCTTATTTTGTCATGTGGTCTTACCTACTTTTGAGCATTCAATCCTTATCCTCGGAACTCAGTATCAGTTAACACACATAAATTTTTAAATGCAACACTTAATGCTTGAGCTATGTCATGATATTTTCTTTGTGTGCTGACTGTTATTGATTTTGTTGAGTGTCCTTGTCTAATAGGTCTCTCTGTGATGTATAGTTAGAGGACTTGGGTCATGGGGCATGTTTTTATTTGCTTCCTACTTTATGCTTCACTATTTTTTCACAACCGTTCTGTTGGTAATCCTGGCCTCTATGTCTTGATGCGAGCATGATTTTGCTATATTAAATTGGGTAAGCTAACATCATAGTCATCTTGATCTTTATGTCTTTGATTCTTATGTTAGAATCTTTCCACATTTCAAATCGGATATACATTACATTCATATCTTCATATTTGCACTCATGACTAGTGATGGTTGTGTGATATTTCTGATATAAATCGCATTCATACCCTCATAGTTGCACTTGTGACTAGTGATGATTGTGTGATTTTTTGATGTCCATTAATAATGGCCCAATGATGAAAATAAGTTCCTTTACATTCTTTTATGAATGATGAACACAAGATCCTATGTTTGTTGCTCTATTGCAAGTACACCTTTGCATTTAAATGTAGCTTGCATTGTTAGACTTCATGTTAGTTTTCATTTTTAGGCTGCATTATGAGTTTGAGAGGGTTTTCCTTCATCTTTCTTGCAAACTTTTAATCAATTGTTATCATATTCTGATCTTCATTTCCTTATTTTCTTTCGTGATCTCAATCAAAATTTTCTATCTTAAACAATTGATTAATTTTAGGGCATTCTTTTTCTTGAGGCAAATTCTCTTTCTTCTCTCCATTTCTTTCCAATTCTTCCAAAACTTCTATCTTCCATTCACTTTCACCCCACTTCTTTTCTTCTCATTAAATCTTGGGGCATAATATTTCATGCTTAATGATCTACCTTGGTTTTGTGATCTTTATATCTTACATCAAGAACCTTATCTTTAGTTCAATTTGATCAAAATTTATTATTTTGTTGTTTCTCCTCTATCTCATTTTGATTTCGATCACGAGGGGGCAGTACCTATCAAACTTCAATCTTTGATTCAACTTTATCAATTATATCAATCTCTGACATGTCAATTACTTAATTCAGTGTTGACTTTATCTTTTTCAATTGTGCTTATTTCTGTCCTGATGTATTCCCGAATCGACCACACGTCTGGGTTGTTTTATGATCCCAAGTCAACCTCACACTTCAACTATATTCTTTGACTACATGTGTTCCCAAATCGACCACACATTAGTTAAAGAGGGGAAAATGTATGCACCCTAAAATGGTCGCCTAGACTTTGGGCCCCATTTATTATTTTATCAATTTATCAAATTTTCTAAATCAATGTTTTGGAACATTTTCAATTCAAATCAATTTCCTTGATCAAATTGTAATTAATTCAATTAATTCAATTATTTCAATATTTCCTAAGATTTGATCATTTTTATTTAATTAAAAGATTTAATCTCCCTTTTAATTAAATTCCTCTTATTTTATTAAATTCAATTTCCCCCATTTAATTAAATAAAGTTCTTCTAATTTATTTAATTGAAAGAAAACCCCTCTTTTAATTAAATAAATAAAAATCCCCACTTAAAGCACTTTATTTGATGAAAAAGGCAATAAATTAAATTAAAAATTAAATAAAAATCTCTTTTTCATCACATCTTTCTAAGTGGTGGGTATTTTGCCTCTTAATCATAGCCTTTGATTTTTGCCTCTTAATCTCAATTGTTCACTTTCCTTTAAAAGGAGACCTCTCCTTCTCACTTTCATATATAATTTTTCATAGTATTGTTATGCTACAGGTTTGGAGAGCAATTTTGGAGGAGCATTTGAGCAACTTGAGCTTGGATATTGCAACTTCTCTTTTCTTGTCTCATTCTTTCTTGCATTCATGGCTACTCATGTAGATTAGATTTATATTTATTTTCATAGATTAAACTTGCATATTTCCCTTCATAGATTTAGCCATGCATTGTTATCATTTAGATTAATTTCTTTTCATGCATTGTTATCATATAGAGTAGATCTCATTTTCATGCATTTGAATCTCTCATTTCATGGTGTACTTGCATAGGCACT
>MU224675.1:2276632-2287149 GCA_018584345.1 Thuja plicata | reverse complement strand
GAGAAACAAGGAGATGAACTTCATGATGCTCACATCAATGCAACTTATACCAACAACTTGTTCCAACATTCAAGACCAAGCTCACCTCTTAAAACATCTAACAACTACATGAGTGACAGACTCAAGAAGATCGAGTATGAAAAGAAGGTTTTCCAATATGAAAAAATTCATAAGCAAGAACAAATTGAATGTCTAGAGTTGGAGAAACAAGGTTTGATAGAAATGGAAAGGAAAACCCTTCAAGAAGAGAAAGATAGGCTCTTGGATAGACAAATTCATGGTCCGTTTAATAATATGTGTATTAGTGGTGGAAATGGTTCTCCTCCATCCACTCCTCCTAGGACCCCAAGAAGTAGGAGACATTCAAGATCACCATTATGATCTCCTAGTCCTAGGGGAAGAAGAGTTTATAGACATGATCATCATAGGAGACAAACTCCTCATAGAAGTTCAAAGCCATCTTTGCAATGAGATCATTATGGTTCACAATATGGAGGAAGTAACATGAGTTTTGATCACATCTCCCAAGATTTTATGCACATGCAACAAGAACCATTCTTTCAACATTATGTGGAGAAGTAAGTGAAACAAAATCAGGATAAGATCCTAAAGAGCCTAATTGATAATAGGGCTAAGGTCCCTTACAACTATGATGTGGATAGAAAGATTAAGAGACAAGAGCCATCTCAAGAGGAAAATATGGATGAAGTGCTAAAACAAGTAGCCAAGATATCTGGACCTAAGAATTCTTTCTCATTGAACCCAATTTGTCCTAATCCTTTTGATAAGAGTGTTGACATGAAATAATTCCCTAGAAAGGTTGAAATTCCTCAATATGACAAATATGATGGAAGTGGAGATCCCCATGATCAAGTGCAATAGTTTTATACCACTAGCTTTGAGTTCCATTAAGATGATTCTTACCTCATGTGGTTATTCCCGTGAAGTCTGAGGGGGCAAGCAATGGAATGGTTTACTAAGATAACTCCTCCTGTTAAGACTTTCAAAGAGCTTGTTCAAAGATTTGTTCAACACTTTGCATACAATATTTCAAGATCTATCACTTTGTTGGACTTGTGCAACTTAAAGAAAAATCAAGGAGAGTCCTTTGTTACGTTTTTGCAAAGATGGAGATGAAAGTGCTCTTGTTATTCTAGAACTATTCCTAATAATGAAAGGATTGATATTCTTGTTAACAATTTGGTCCCTGAATTGCGGTATGAAGTTAAGAAAATGGTTTTTGATTCATTTGACACCAGGGTTGAAACTGCATGCCGAATTGAGGATGTTTTGAGAGAATAAGGAATTTTGACTAAACATGGAAATAACAACAACAATGGTCAAAACAACAACAATTATAACAAGGATAAAGGGAAGAACCAATATTGGAATAATAACAAACAAGTGGTTAATGATGGAGTTGTGGATTCCTCTCAGCATAAAGATCAACCGGTGTTACATTTATCTAGCACTATTCAAGCTACAAAGCTCAATATGTCCACTCAACAAGAAAGTAAGCCAAGTTACCAAGGTAAGCCTAAGAGTGAAAGACGTCAATTTACAAAGCTTGGTGAGACACATGGGGAAATTTTATAGAAACTTATTGATAGAAATCTGGCACATCCTCTAGATGCAACACATTTTTGTATACCTGATCCTAAGACATGGTGGTGGAAAGAAAAATAATTTTGCATTTTTCATAATGGTATTGGACATAACGTTGAAAATTGCCCAAGGTTCAAGCATCTCGTTCAAGATCTTATTGAGAATGGAAAACTATCAGTAGATGGATTGAAAACCAAAACTGATCACACAACATTCAAGGAACCTTTGCCCAAACATGAAAGGGGGAAACCTCTAAACCCACGAATGGCAAAGCTGTGATCAACTATACTTATATAGATGCAGAGAATACCATTAATATGCTTGAAATTGTGGAAGGAAATGTTAACATGACAAGTGGAAAAGATCCTTATGGTTATGATGTAGATGAAGAATCTCCTCCTATTTTTGATAAAGAGCCTATTGTGGTGCTAAGGGGTCCCAACTCTAGAAGGTCGTCTCAAGCCCTTAATGTTGTTACCCGAAGTCAAGGTCCTGTTGTCATTAAAGGACCCAATTCTAGTCAATCCAGTAAGCCTAAACCAGTGGCATCTAAACCTATTATCTTGAAACCAGCTGTCAATACTAAATTGAACTACAATCTTGTTGATCAGTTACAAAGAACACCTGCTCAAATTTCAATCTTTGAGCTTTTAGAGTTGTCTCCAAGACACAAACAAATCCTTGAGGATGCTTTGCGTATGACAAATGTCCCCAACAACTTAGATATTTTTCAATTCCAGAATATGGTTAATCACATTACTATCCCTCATTACCTTACATTTTTTGAAGATGATGATAAATCTTTGAGCCATCTGCACAATCTTGCCCTTCATATTGAGGTCATGATCCATAGAACCCGTGTTAGGTGCATGTTGATAGATAGGGGTGCTAGACTTAATATTTATTCTTTTAGCCTCTTGAAAGAATTGGGTTATTCTGAAGAAGTTATTGATACCATAAAAAGGATTACTATCAAATCCTATGATGAGGCAGAAAAAAGTTCCAAGGGGTTGGCCGTCCTTCCTATTAGGATTGGCCCAGTTCAAAAGGACATTTTATTTCAAATAGTTGATGATGGACCCCTTGCGTATAATATCTTACTTGGTAGGCCATGGATTCATGATATGCAAGCAATGCCATCTACCTATCATAAATGTGTTAAGTTCCCCTACAATGGCATAGAGATTTGTATACCTAGGGATAACACTTTAACTATTAATACAATTTCAGTAGGGGCTCATGTTCCCCTCAATAGAGAAGAAGAAGATTTTGATGCTACCCTAGAAAAATGTAAAGACAAGTTTAAGTCCATAGATCTTGGTATGGGGGGGTATCAACTCAACTCCCTCACCACATTTATAGTTTCACCTAGGTCTTATGGTAAACCTTCAAAAGAGATGAAGCCTTCCTCTTAAGCTATGACATTATTTGGCAACTTTGTAGAATCATCAGTGCCTATTCAAAATGAGAAAGAGGAAACATTTGTTAGAGACTGGATCTATAGAGAAGAAAAGTAAAAGCACAATGAGAATTTCTCTCCTTCTCCTAAAGTTTATGGGAGAGGATATACTTTTGTCAAGAATATGGGATATCCTGGGTATGGCCCTCTTAATCACAATTTGGATGCTAGGTCTAAACCGCTTGATCATGCTCAGTTTGGATGTAAGTCTAAGAAACTAGCTGGCCTAGGATTTGAAAAATGCAAAAAACATACCAATCCTCTCTTTGAGACATTGGAGAGTGATGATGAACTAGAGTATGAACCTAATTTTAAAAATCAGCAAGATATGTGTGAAGATTGGGTCCCTTCCACTATGCTCCTTTGGGGAGATGCAGATATTTCAGTTACCCAGGCATCAGTTGCAACTTTAGAACAAGAATCAGATATTGAAGATCCTTTAAGAGAGTTTCAAAGAAAGAATATTGCTCATTTAATAGAAAGAGAAAATGCTACTTTTGATGAAGCTAGACCTTCAACATCTCGATGTCCCAAGCCTTCATGGTCTAAGCATCCCAGTCGTAGTTCAGATACAATTTCTAATGAGTATGAATGGGACTTTTTTTTGGAGCCCTCAATAGTTGATAGAGATGTTGATGTTGTACACATTTTTAGTTCTCAATCTGAGTTAGCCAATGAGTCACGTGTAGGATTAGAGGTTTTGAACTCACATGTTGCCTTAGTGCATGATTTTGCGCTTGTGAGGATGAATCCTGATTTGGGTAGCTTAGAGGGATACTTGATAGACTCTGACTCTTCAGTCACCAATGATAATATCATCCATATTTATAGCCTTGAACCAGTCATTGAATTGCCTCTTATTCATCCCAACCTTATTGATTGGTCTTAACACTATCAAAAATCTAAACTTTTGACATTCCAAAATGATTATGAGATAGCTTGTTACCTAAATTCCATTGGACCCGTAGTCTCTTCCACCAGTGAACTGGCTACCAGTATGACAGAGCCAGACATCAAGTACCTTAGTCACAAGATAAAAAAAAAAGAAAATAAAAATAATAGGTGTTCTGATGGTGAAAACCACTATGTGGCAGTGTCAGAACCAAAAAAAAGTAAAAAGAAATGACGTATCCAAGGGTGAAAACCTCTTTGAGGTGCCTAGGGATGAGGTACTTGATTGTCTCCCTAGCTATTTTCAAGAAAGATCTTCAGTACTTATTGAGCCAACACAAGCAGTTAATTTGGGTACAGATGAGGTTCCATAAATATTGCACTTGGCTGAGTCTTTTTCACCAACAAAAAAAGAAGCTTACACTAAGTTCTTACAGAGAAAGAAGATCAATTTTGCATGGACTTATTCATATATGCCAGGATTGGACATCAATCTTATTATGCATCACTTATCTATAGCTCTAAATGTCAAACCAGTTAAACAAAAATTGAGGAAAATGCATCCTCATATAGCTCTTTTAGTCAAAGAAGAATTAGAGAAACTCTTTGGAGCAAAATTTATAAGAGCTATTGCGTATGCTGAATGGATATCAAATATTGTACCAATTTCCAAACATGACAAATCCATTCCCGTTTGCATAGATTTTAGAGATCTCAATAGAGCATGCCCAAAGGATGACTTTCCACTCCCCAATATAGACATGATAGTGGATATGACCATGGGTTATGAAATTTATTCTTTGATGGATTGTTTTTCTGGTACAATCAAATTAAGATAGCTCCTGAAGATCAAGAAAATACTGCATTCACTTGTGCATGGGGAACCTATTGTTGAAACGCTATTCTTTTTGGATTAAACAATGCAGGAGCTACCCATCAAAGAGCTATGACAACTATTTTTCATGATATGATGCATAAGAATATGGAAGATTATGTTGATGATACCTTAGCCAAATCTAAACAGAGAAATACACACTTAGATGATTTGGAAGTAATTCTAGATCGCATGGACCAATTTCGGCTAAGTTTAAATCCTAAAAAGTGTGCATTTGGAGTCACCTCAGGAAAGTTACTTGGATTCATCATTTCAGCAAAAGGAATAGAGGTTGACCTTGAAAAGGTTCAAGCAATTATAGATATTCCACCTCCTAAAAACATTAGTCAAATGAGGAGTCTTCAGGGACATCTTCAATCTATAAGGAGATTTATTTCACAATTGGTAGATAGAGCTCAACCTTTCAATAAGAACTTGCATAAAGGAGTCAAATGTGTTTGGAATGAGGAATGTCAAAACAGAATAGATCAAATTAAGAAGTACTTGACAAATCCTCCTATTTTAATGCCTCCTATCCCAGGGAAACCACTTATTTTATACATTTCAGCGATAGAATCTTCCTTGGGGGAATTACTTGCTCAACTTGATGAAAATGGGAAAGAAAGAGAAACATACTACATCAGTAGTACTCTTGTTTTGTATAAGGTTAATTACACTAGCATTGAGAAAGCTTGCCTTGCTGTTGTGTTTGCCTCCCAAAAGTTGTGACATTACATGCTTGTGCATACTATACACCTCATAGAAAAAATAGATCCACTCAAATACTTGCTGAGTAAGGCTTCCCTCACAGGTAGAATTTCTAAATGGATGATGATACTTTCAGAGTTTGACATTGAGTACTGTTAGCACTGTGTTGAAATTTTTCTGATTGTCTTGGTCTTTTGTTTTTCCCACGCTTTCATGTTTTCAAATCCTGTGTTTTACCGCTCAAAATAATTCAATCCCTTTTTGAAATCATGTTTTATCCTTAGTCGCTTTGTCGCATCGGTCTTCTTGCAATGTATTTAAGTTGTGCGAGTAGGCGACGAGCTGTCAATGAAGAGAATCGTGCAATCATGAGCTGTTTCTATCAAGTTTCGGTCTGTGTGCAAGTGAGCAGGTTCATGTTTTAAAGTTGTAAATCGCGTAGTCGCGATGCTTTTTGGAAGTCAAGTTCTAAGTTCGCGAGTCAGCGACAAGTAAAAGTTATGTCTATCGCGCCATCGCTGAAAGATTTTGTTGTCTACTTCATGCTCCGTGACCGAGCGAGTATTGTTAAAACTTAAGCAGTCGCACAGTCACATCAAGCTCTTGTATTAATGTTTTCAGTTGCGCGAGTGCATGACGAGGTCCTGTCTTATAGATGTCGCTTACTCGCATTAGTTTTGACTCATGTGTATTTTGCAGAGCGAGTGCGCGACGAAGGTATAAAGCACCGATATGAAGCTGCATCACATAGTCGCAGAAGAATTTTCAAGATTCATGATAGTCTGTGATAGAGCGACAAAGAAATCAGTCAACGCCCCGCTCACTCGCTGATGCTTTGAGGCGATCGAAAAAAAGCCCGCGAGCTTGCGACGAGCCAAAAGAGAAGGTCATCACTCAGTCGCCAAGCAGAAGAGAAGAAAGAAAAATAGTTTGCAGGTGGGCGATGAAGGTGAGAAATGAAGCAGTCACACACTCACAGTCTATAATGAAGTAAAGTTTCTAGGCTCGTGAATTTGCGACTGAGCAAAGAACAATGCATCGCTCACTCACGCATTAGATGAAAGTAGGAATAAAAGGATAGCGAGTGAGCCATTGGATAGAGTATGAGTTAAAGAAGATGAATTTCGCCCAGTCACCCAGTCAATGAGGACAAAAGGAAATCAGCTCGCAGGTATGCGACGAGCAAAAGGGAGAAAAGCATCGCTCAATCGCCCAAATCAAAAAGTGCAGTTTAAAAGCTTGCGAGTGTGCGATTAAAGAATAAGCTGAAAGATGAGAAGTGTGGTCACTCAGTCGCCCAAATTTAGATGACATCAGAGCTCAACTCACAAGGGTACGACGAGTAAAATTTAAAAGCATCGCTCACTCGCATGAAAAGAAAAGTTAAAGCATGACAGACAGCGAGTACACAATAGACTTAAGATTAAGTCAAGGGCTAGGTCATCGCTCACTCGCGGAAGATAAAAAGTTGAGTAAGGATGGATGGCGAGTATGTAAGCAGTTAGGTAATAGGGATGTGTCGCTCACTCGCAAGGGTATTTCTAAAAGTGAATAAAGTGTAAAGTGTTGGCAAGTTTCAGGCTGACGAGTGCCAGATGGGAAAAAGCGTACACTCTCTCTTCAAGTTAGGATCAAACAGTGCAAGTTGATCGCAGCATTAATGATAGAATGAAATCTTTGTGACAGTTCAAGTGCAGAAATTTGGCTTTCAAGTTGACAAGACACAGTCCTTAATGGCTATAAGTGCAAATGATTGAGTTGGATTCTGTACAACTCTCATTTCTACATTCTGAGTTTTTCTGTGAAGAGTAAGAAGCGTGTTGATCTGGAGCATTGTGTCTGAGACAGTAAAATTCAAAAGAGAAGCAAGATGAGTCAAGCAATCATTCCTACCACCTCATAAGGGTCTGGAAAGAAGAAGGAAGTCGCACCAAAGAAGTACACAGAAGAATTTGTTGAATTGCTGCCTGAGACTCTAAATACAAATAGCATGGATTGGGAAGAATGGAGCGACAAGTGGTCGCAATGCAGAAATCCGGTAACCCCAGACTACTCTGGTAGTACTGTATTTCATTATTTTTGGAATAATACGGTTAAACCAGTCCCAATTTGCAATCCATGGGATTTGAATATGGCTAAGTTAATTGTGCCTGATGTATATGTGGATATTGGTCTCATTAGGGAACTAGCAAAAAACTATTTCCTAGTGGCTAGGGTAATTAGAAAAAAGAATAAAGAAACCCTAATTTCCATAGATAGGAGGTCAGTAGCTGAGGTATTTGGAATTACTGGTGCATTATGCACAGATATTGACTTAAAGAAAATCAAAGTTGATTATGCCAAGAGAGAACATTTGATAAAGAAATATGAGATGCCTAAGTTCATGCCCAGAGTAGACAGGAAACTGGGGAAGATTCCAGATAATTTCAAGCCACCTTTTGACCTGTCTCTATTTCACCACTATGTAAAGTGCACTGCTTATGGTGTAAGTAGGGTCCTAGGCCTTGATGGATATTCTACAGTATCTGAGGAGATACTTATGATAGCTATGAACATCCAACACCCTGAAGTCAACACTGATTATGATTATGTTGGCTATATAGCAGAGGCTATCCATGCTGGATTGGTAGAGGTACAATCAGATAACCCCAAACCCACTTTCAAACATTACTCTCACTTGATCTATATGATTCTTTACTACAAAAAAGCATCAATGGATAAGGAACTTCAGCTGTTTAGTTCAAAACATGGTGTGGAAGAGCCAGTCCAAAGATGGACCTCAGTGTGGGATAGTGGGTCTGTGAATTCTTCATTTGTATGTTTCTGTAATTGGATTGTTGATCAGATTTTTGATTTGTTGGGAGCAGATAGGCACATATTACCATTTGAAATTAGAAAATTTCTGAGACCATGGGAGTATGTCACTAATTGGCCAATCTCCCACAACTGGGCTGACTTCTTTTTCTTTGATTACATAACAATTATCAGAGTATATGGCTGCACTTAGCCTCCTCATATTCTTCCAAAATTTGTTCCTCCCAGGATTGCCTTTTTAGAATTTGTCTTACAGATTACATGGGTAGACAAAGAATTTCTAGAGGGGCATAAGAAGGGAACTTTCATTCCCAGATTATGGATGGGTTTTGATTTCACTGTTGGAAAGAAGATGTTTGACAAAATCAATGACTATTTGAAGCAATACAGAATGTCTACCGCAATTGCTAGATTCTGTGATCCTAAAAACTTTATACAAACAACCCTAAAAAGGATGACTCCATGGCACAAAATTAGAGATCATGAGACATTGGATGATGAAGACATTGTGACGAACAAATTGAAGAGGTTGGAAGTCAAGGATAAGAGAAGAAAATGGAATGACCTCCTAAGAGCAGAAGAAGAATGGAAGGAATCAGATAATTCATTCCCTGGTTTCTTTCCCGATCTCCCATATCTTCAGAGGATAGAGAAGATGATACAGTCATATGACACTTTGATGTCACAGTTTCCTCAATTCAGTGTTGAAGATGCACAATCAAAAGGGTCTCCTATGCAAGTTGCTTTGCATAATCAGGAACACCAAGAGCACCAAGAGGAACATCAAGAGGGAGAGGAACAAAGAGAAGAACAAGGAGAAGAAAAACATGAAGAAGAAGAAGCAGATGAGCCACTTCAGCCAGAGAGCCACCTAAGAAAAAGGAGAAAACAGAGCACAAGATGGTGCAGGACAGGAAAGGCATGGCCAAAGCTGTAATCTCAGAGCATGGCAAATATTTCATAAAACTAAGAAGGCAATTGCAGAAGGAGCCAGAGGCTGAGGGCCAAGGCGACGATCAAATGGTTCTATTTGAGAAAGATGATGAAAGGGTCATGATGGCCAATGAATCATGAAGGATGATGAATTCATAAAGTCTCAAGAATTTAAATCTTTTTTGGTCAAATTGAAACAAAAGAGCTTGAGGCAAGAAATAGCAACAAAGGAGCAGAATACAGAGAAGAATGAACAAATTGTGCAAACACTTCAGGATTATGACCCTGAAACTGAACAAATCATTGTTGAACAAGCCAGAATGCTGGTACAAAATAGTGGTGTAATGCTGATGCCTGGTTGGGACTTGCAGTCCACTTTTGTCATTGATCAGATCAAAAGGCAGGAAGATCCTCTGCTTAAGATAGAGTTTGAAATGGATGATGTTTTGAAAGGATCAGGGTTTGACCCAAAATCTAAAACCCTAGCGATATGGTCATTAGCTCCAGCCACACAGAAACCCTTGGTCATGACCATCAGGGAAGAAAAAAGAGCTGACAAAATGATATGGAACCTGCAGAATACTTTAGATACTGAGATAGCTCAGTTAATGACACAGGTATCATTCATGAACCTGGAAAAAGTTGATGACCTGTCAAAAAGGTATGAAACAACTTTTGGCCAAATGATGGCATTGGCAAAGAAACATGAGGAAGTGGTGGTCAAGAACCATACACTTGAAGAGGAGATTGCCAAACTGAAGGGAGAATTGGAAGAAAATAAAAGGGAAAAGACTCCAATTATTGAAGAGGTAGATAATGTTGTCACAGATGTTGTGGGAGGTGCTAAGGAAGACTCTTCTTTGGCAGAGACATAGTCAAAGCGCATTTCGTAGGAATAGGGCATGACTGTTGCATCTGTCATGTTGCTCATATTGCAGCATAGGATTGAGGTTTTGAAAAGTAAGATTGGTGTAGTTCATACACTGTATGGGTCCTTGCAAGAGGCCTCAAAGATAGCTGCGGAAGCTATGGTTTTCTTGGAGCCTGGCTTCAAGCTTTGGTCATCAAAGGAAAGAGTACTAGATAAACTCAAAATAGCTATGATTTATAGTGATGATTTCCCTGACAAAGTGTCAGATACCATTGATATGGTTAATCAGTTGAATGATACTTTTGCCTTCTTTAATGGCAAATCTGATTTGATGAACGGTAAGCTGCAACTGTTTGGTGATC
>MU224675.1:2248937-2259180 GCA_018584345.1 Thuja plicata | reverse complement strand
GCCCAATGATGAAAATAAGTTCCTTTACATTCTTTTATGAATGATGAACACAAGATCCTATGTTTGTTTCTCTATTGCAAGTACACCTTTGCATTTTCATGTAGCTTGCATTGTTAGACTTCATGTTGGTTTGCATTTTTAGGCTGCATTATGAGTTTGAGGGTTTCCTTCATCTTTCTTGTAAACTTTTAATCAACTGTGATCATGTTCTGATCTTCATTTCCTTATCTTCTTTCGTGATCTCAATCAAAATTTTCTATCTTAAACAGTTGATTTATTTTGGGGCATTCTTTTTCTTGAGGCAAATTCTCTTTCTTCTGTCTATTTCTTTCCACTTCTTCCAAAACTTCTATCTTCCATTCCCTTTCACCCCACTTCTTTTCTTCTCACTAAATCTTGGGGCATAATATTTCATGCTTAATGATCTACCTTGGTTTTGTGATCTTTATATCTTTCATCTTACATCAAGAACCTTATCTTTAGTTCGATTTGATAAAAATTTATCAATTTTCTATTTCTATCTCATTTCAATTTTGATCACGAGGGGGCAGTACCTATCAAACTCCAATCTTTGATTCAACTTTATCAATTATATCAATCTCTGACATGTCAATTACTTATTTGGGGGTTGACTTTGTCTTTTTCAATTGTGCTTATTTCTGTCCTGATGTGTTCTCGTTTCGACCACATGTTTGGGTTGTTTTGTGATTCCAAGTTGACCTCACACTTCAACTACATTCTTTGACTACATGTGTTCCCATGTCGACCACACATTTTTCAAAGAGGGGCAAATGTATGCACCCTAAAATGGTCACCTAGACTTTGGGCCCCATTTATTATTTTATCAATTTATCAATTTTCTGAATCAATGTTTTGGAACATTTTCAATTCAAATCAATTTCCTTGATCAAATTATAATTAATTCAATTATTTCAATATTCCCTAAGATTTGATCATTTTGATCATTTTTATTTAATTAAAAGATTTAATCTCCCTTTTAATTAAATTCCTCTTATTTAATTAAATTCAATTTTCCCCATTTAATTAAATAAAGTTCTTCTAATTTATTTAATTGAAAGAAAACCCCTCTTTTAATTAAATAAATAAAAATCCCCACTTAAATCATTTTATTTGTTGAAAAAGGAAATAAATTAAATGAAAATTAAATAAAAATCCTTTTTCATCACATCCTCCTAAGTGGTGGGTTTTTGTCTCTTAATCATAGCCTTTGATTTTTTGCCTCTTAATCTCAATCGTTCACTTTCCTTTAAAAGGAGACCTCTCCTTCTCATTTTGATATATCATTTTTCATAGTATTGTTATGCTGTAGGTTTGGAGAGCAATTTTGGAGGAACATTTGGGCACTCAAGCTTGGATATTGCAACTTCTCTCTTCTTGTCTTATTCTTTCTTTCATTCATGGCTACTCATATAGATTAGATTCATATTTATTTTCATAGATTAAACTTGCATTTGTATTTTCTTTCATAGATTAGCCATGCATTGTTATCATATAGATTAATTTCCTTTTATGCATTGTTATCATTTAGATTAATTTATTTTCATGCATTGCAATCATATAGAGTAGATCTCATTTTCATGCATTTGAATCTCTCATTTCATGGTGTACTTTCATAAGCACTAACTAGGTCAATCTGAGGGCCTCTATTTCATATCTTTACACTCCATGACTAGAGAGCTATGGTTCGATATTTGAGGCCTCATTCTTGAGAAACCTTAGATGGAATGATTCATAGAAGTGTGTCAACATTTTAGCACACATTTTTGTGAATCAACAAACATAAAAGTCAAAGGTGAATATAGAGCTGATAATTTTCTCCCATGAGGAATGATTCTTGATGCTCTCAAATTGTTAGTGGTATGTTTGAAATTTGAACTGTGAAACTAATCATGATTAAGCTAGTCAACACTCTACTAAATTTCAGTTATTTTTAATATTCAGCCACCCCTCCCAACAACACAAAAAATCAAAATTTTTAAGCCTTTTCACAACCCAACTCCATTACCATACACAACACATGTTCCGTGCCTCAATATACCTATATGAATACAACATATTATGAATAAATATATCAATGCTATCAAAAGTCCGACATATAGAATTACTCAAAATCTTAGATACACAACTATATATCAAAATAAGTGTCATTTCCGCTCGTAAAGTGTATAATTTTAACACATGGTACTCAATGACATCTACATTCTAATCCTTGCATTTAGAAGGCACACGAAAAGTTAATAGATAAAAGGGAATTTTATAGGTTGACAAAAATATTATGAATGTATAAGTAAGTAAATGAACCAAAGAACATGAGCTTCACTTACATACTGAAGTATGCCTAAAGGGTCATCACTCTACTTGAGGGTATTCAATAGTTCTTCATGATCAATAGTACTAATAGTTCAAGTTTTTTTTGTCTTTGGTTTTCCTTGATGTTTGAACAACTTAACATTCACTGCTATAACAAGGTGTGAATACATGAGAATGTTTTTATGCTTCTCATAGTCTTCAAATGCAGGAATGCCATTATTTCTAATCATGTATGTACACAACCATTTTCCCACAACAACTTGTGATCATGTTGGATATGTGAACATATCATCATCTTTCATTGGTTGTGCAAGTTTCTGCTTTCCTCATACACAAGATGTTAACCAGTAATCTAATCTCTCATCATTCCGCTATGGAATAACAAATGCAAAAACATGTCCTGGTTGTAGAAGATATGGAATATGGTCATAGTCAAGTGAAAAATCCATGTCATCATTTATTATAGATAGTGTGATAGATAAAGGTGTTAGATAATGTGTAACAGATGTATCGACCCGCTCACTTGAATCACACTGATCCCAATCACACTAAAGACACCTCGGACAAAAACAAGCCAACTCCCATGTCCAAATGGTCTATGTACTAGCATCTAAGCTTTGAAATGAATACATTTTTGAAGAATCTTTCATATTTTGACAATCCAACCTATCTCCTATTGTGCCCAACTCAACCAATTAAAATAATCTGCGCACCATTGAATCAAGAGTCCCCCTTGTGATAATTTTGAAGTACACCAATCAACAATAGAACAAGCATCAAGGAGTTTTGCACCTAAAATCCTTAATTGATCCTTAACTAGAGCTCTCTTTACACATGCACCTACTCCATCATTCTCCCCTTTTCCATGACCAACCTCAAAAAAACTCCAAATATGAGATACACCTCTCTCTACATGCATTCTATTCAACCAATAAAACATACAAGCATTTTTTAATTAACTTGTTCAATTATCTCACCAAATGAGATGTCTAAACATAGCAATATCATTTTACCGCACCCACTCAAAATAATTCTCAAAGAAATGTTGGACATATTTGTGAGAGTGAGATCTATCATCGCTCATATAAAAATGATATTCTCTTATTATCTTTTGGTCATCTTTTGTACTATCAGGGTAATGTCTATATGTTATGTGCAAAGAATAGCAACCTGAATAGAATTGTAATATTGAGCTTGCAACTCATTTTGGGGCTGCAGTGTATAGTTCTTTGCAAATTAAATGACCAATATAATAGTGTCAATCAGGAAAGTTTCCTTACAAATCCTAAATTGTTGATCCAACCACTGAGACCTGTGACTATGCCTTGCATACTTGTAAAAAAGATTCTTCTTAAAATCTGAAATAAAATCAGCTACACTGCATTCTTTTTTTAACCAAATCACATCAAGAGCCTTCACCTCCACTTTTCAATGTATATTTTAATGGTTTCATATACCTTTTTTTGGACGATTGTCTTTCCAAAATCATGTTCGCATCCTTCATGAAAACATGAAACAAACTTCACTAGCCCACCACACTTTGAGCACTTCTCATTTAAGAAATTTTGTCTATAAAAGAAGCATCCATCATCTATAGGACATAAAAAATGATCTAGCAAGTATCTTGATTATTTGGAAGAGCACTTGCACCACTCCTCCAACATTTCACTAGTATGAAAAGTAAAATGAATTGATCGTAACAATTCATGGTGCATTGAAAACTCCACATGATATTTGCAACAAGTATTTAGAGTCTTAAGAGACTTACAAAAAAAATTATTGAATGCTTCAAAAGATCTTTGTGATATTTGCAATGTTGGATGTGTCTCACAAATTTTTTTGAACAACATTGTTTGACTCACCTCCAAATAATTGTTTGGATGTGGGGTACGGTCTCGAATGCCAATTCTTAACTTCAAGACATCCTTCACATTTGGTGAAACTCTTTAGTTAGATTACCAAAATAGATGAATTTGATCCTTCACACCATCAATAAGCTTCTTATCACAATGTGGAAGTCTCCCACAATAAGCCCATTTATCATTTTGAAGAGGATCATTAAGTCTTTAGCTTCTTGCAAGTTCTCTATCCAAAGTTTTACAATTTAGGTTCAAGTCAACACAAGTTTGTCTCATCAAACGAGCCTTTCTCAAATGATGACTTGCTAAGGAGGTTGTAATAACCCTCCTAGAAACTCTCTTGTCTTTTTCCTTGGTAGTCTTCCCAATGGAATTGAGAGCACTAAAAAGATTTCTCACAATAATAGCATTCCTCTCTTTTTTCTTGTTCACTCTAATCTTCAATTTGACTAGTATAGGTCTCATCTTCTGCATCTTTAACAACTGCACAAGCATTTGACATTGCTCAACCAATGTCTTGTGGCTAACAAATTGATCAAAATTTTTTGAAACCCACAATCAAATGGTTCTTTCTGATCTCTTGCCATCAAAATTGATCATTATGTTCTCATTAATTTCAAGTAACCATTTTGTTGTTCTTGAAGGTCTCAAATTTGAAGTTTGTCTGTCTTCCTCCAAAGGGACTTCATTTCTCATATAATTTGGAGATGTCTAACGTTGATTTGGTTCTTGTGTACCATTATCATTGTCAATTCCTTCATATTCAATTAGTGGATTATCATTGCCAATGTTCACACTTTCATTGTCCACATCTACATGTTCATTTTCAAATCCTACATTTTTATCTTCAATCCACACATTCTCTTTTTCAATATTATTATCATTAATCATTTCAAATTCATGTTCTTCTTCACTTGAAACTGCATTTAAGGGTGGGCCTGTGCCCTCATCTTCATTAATATTTAATGTACCCTGTCTCTTGTTATGATGGGCAACCCTATCCATTTCTCTATACACTTTAATCTCTTCAATTGTGAGCTTCCTCTTCCATTTATTCTTTCAACGACTACTACTCCCCATGGTGAGACTAAAAAGGTGATGCAAAAACCTTTAATAATAGATAAATTCCAATAAAAAGGGTGTAAAAAGTAGATTTTTCTCTTCTACTGTTGCAATCCTGTGATATTCTCTACAAAAAAGGTGGTTCTCAAACTGAGGGACCCATAGAATCATTTTTTTGATTATGGATGCTAGTAAAAAAAATTGAATATATCCAAAATCTCCTGCTCAAATTTTGCTTCCCCTCAAATTTACAATTTTGAACTTTTTCATTTTCATCCTATTCTGAATATTTATTTTACTTTTTCATAACTATTATAAATTTTATTTTTGTAATATTATATTTTCATAATATTAATATTATATTTTCACAATCTCTCTCTCTCTCTCTCTCTCTCTCTCTCTCTCTCTCTCTCTCTCTCTCTCTCCTAGGTATTATTGTTATAATATANCACACTCTCTCTCTCTCTCTCTCTCTCTCTCTCTCTCTCTCTCTCTCTCTCTCTCTCTCCTAGGTATTATTGTTATAATATAAATATTAATACTAATATTATACTATTATATAATAGAGAAATAAATAATAATAATACAATACTAATTTATATAATATAATACTAATATAAATAATTATATAATACTAATTTGATATTGCTAATTAATATGAAATTTAATACATATAACGTAAAAAGAAAAAATCATAAAATTGAAAAAATTGGGTGGGATATATCAGATATCTAATAATATCATATATGCGATATGTTTTGGATAACCGATTAGCCTTGGTTTTTTCCTTGGATTTTGGATTTGCAATGCCAAATGTGGATGGTCAACCCAAAAGACATGTTCACCATATTTCCTCTGATCTTTAGACTTCGACCATGTAGTTGACGACCTTTTTTCACCCGAAATTGATGAAACAAAAAGGGTTTCTTAAATAGATTATTAGATTTCCATCAATATAATTGCTGTCAAATTTCAAGTTCAGTAAGTAATTAATACTTATTTTCTAATTGAGTTATCTCTAAAGTTCAAATTAACAAACTGATTGAAAAAAAAACTATAACTTTCAAACAGTTTAACCTTTTTGAAATCTGAAACATGCATCACATTCTATGCTTTGTCTACTATAAGAAAAAAAACTTTTTTTTTTAAATTTAGAATTAGTTAAGATGGTCAAACACGAGAGTTTTTTTATTCTGAATAATTTGTAGCAAAAAATTTGTAATTAATTATTTATTTGGGATAAAATTACACAAAAATATATGTCACATCCAGGCATGAGTCTACTACTTATATCTAGAGTCTTTTTAAAATATATCATCATTTGATTATGATTAAGGTGGTCAGACATACATGTTTTTTTTTAATCTTTTTCCTAAAAATTTCATACTACTACATTGAAATCTAAAGTTTTCAAAAATTAGATTAATTTTTTTTTGAATATGGGCTAGTAGTTTAGAAACTACATTCAATTTCCTATAGATTTTATTCTTACAACTTTTTCACATAAGGTTGATAAGATGTTCAAATTTTACGTTAATTTGACTAAACCTGATTTTTTCATTTTTCTTTGCCACTTAAGGCTATATCTTGCATACCATGATCCTCCACATACCCTCATATTTTAACAAGTTCTAGGAGGGGGATAAAGTTTTATTGAGGGAAAAACCTAACAAAGGTTCAGTCTCTTTTGGGATGTCATCCAAAATTTTAGTAAGATATGTGGGGTCTTTCGATGTATTTGAAGTGATCAATCCTGTCGCATATAGACTTTCTTTGCCACCAAATTTATCCCATATTTATGATGTAATTTTATGTATAAATTCTTACACCATATCATCTTGATGCATATCATAGTTTTGATTAGCATGCATTGTACATTTAGGATTTAGGGGAGGTGCTAGTGAAGTCCACCTGAATTATTGATAGTCCCTCCATTCATTTGCACAAGAGAGATATCCTCTAGTACAAGGTTTTGTGGGACTAGTTTTCTATTGGCAGTGCTATGTGGGAGAATGTAGAGGTTATAGGGCATTATTTTTCACATTTTATTGCATAGAATTTATATATGTTGTATTTTATATCTATATGTGTGTGTGTGTGTGTGTGTGTGTGTGTGTATAGTATGTCTTTACTTTCTAGTGTGCCAAATAACACATCAAGATAATGTCTCTTCCTAATGGGGAAGGATGTCACATCACAACCTTTCATCTCATACTTTTCAAGTTATTGAGTTCTCTCCTAGACTCTAGTCAACATGTCTTCATAGACATAGAGCTTATTTGATTGTACTTATCTATTTATCTGATTGTATGTTGATGTTTTTTTCTTTCCTAACTTATATATTTTTGAGATATGGTCAATATGTGTATCTGTTGGAAAGTGACAATGCAAGCAATTGCTATTTTGTCATTACTGTCAAACCTCAACTGGTGAGACTATTGTTATCTATTTGAGTACCATATCCACTATTGATGAAGAATATTTAACAAGAAGACCAAGTGAATGGTTGAGTTAAGGCAAATAAAAGGGTACTTGATCAGTTGGCACTCTGGCAAAGTAATTAGTTGTTTATCTTTCAAAGACAATTTTTTTGGCTATTTTGTGTCGAGCAAGTTTGGCTTGTGCCGAGAAAAGTTTCTTGTGCCAAGCGAAGCTGTTTGTGATGAGCAAGTTTGTTCAGCACTGAGCACCAGTGAAATTGCCGAGTGGAAATAGTGATGTTGGCTGACTTACAATAATTGGATTAATGATGAGATTTGAGATCTCTGGCCGACTTAGTTAATTTTGTTGGGATATGTAAAGTTAATTAAAGATTGATCCACATCATTTAATGTATGAGTAACAATAATTAATGCATGGTTTCAATATTTAATTAGAGACTAATTTGGATAAGTAAATGTAATGTAAATGATGGAATGATCCGTTGGATATGACCTAGCCTAAGATCTACAATCTTGATTAAGTGGCAAAGATTTATCTGACCTAGGCAGAGAGGTATATGATAATCTCAGGAGTTATTCATTGTGTGCTACTAAGCATGCAAGTTTGTGGAAGTACATGTGTGTATGCAAGAGGTTTGCATAGTTAATTTACTGATTGGCATGATCTAGAAAAGAAGACTAAATATAGAAGCAAAGAGTTGCATGTGTGGTTGCTTGACAGATTTCCATGCAGATCAGAAGATTAAAATGACAATGCAGGCTATCCAGTAAGTTAACATCAGAGCTATAATTGGATCTGAATTTGCAAAGTAAGTTGTATATATAAAATCACAACTACTGATTAATTTCTAACCATTGTATCAGTTAAATCCTTTAACAAGGTTGACCTAATAGTCATTTGTATAAATCCTCTAACAAGGTGACATTCAGGTGGAGTTTTCTAAGTCCTCTAACAAGGCCACTCCTGACAGGGTGATTAAATCCTTTAACCAGGTCATACCTAACAGTGTGTTATTGTAACCTTTAACAGGGTTGGCTCCTCACAGAGCTCACTTCAGAAGAGTGAAAACTTGGTAGCATGGTACTGGTGGTTTTTCCCATATTGGGTTTCCACGTTAAATACTTGTGTCAACTTGTGTGAATTCTTAAGGTTTGTTTTACTATTATGTTTCTACAAGAAATTTTATTAGACAGTAAAATGCGTGATTAAAGTTGTTGACATATGATACTACTGCCGAGTAGATCTGAAATATAGAAAATTTTTATTTGCTACATCTAGACTTGAGGATAACTAATTCACCCCTCTCATCTTAGTTATTCTAAAATCATTCTAACAATTGGTATTAGAGCTTTGGTCTCTTGAAAATAGTTTGAAGATACTTGGAGCAAAAAGATCAAGATGTATAAGAAGGAGGTTCCCAAGCTGAACAAAGATAACTTTCTTGCATGACAGAGTTTGATGAAACTACATTTGGCTGGTATTGGAGATGATGCTAAGAGACTTATTGAAAATGACTATGTATCACCTTCTACTCCTCTCACAGGTGCACAACTAAAAGAAAAGCAAGAGCACAATCAAGCAATGTTGGAGATTGCCTCCTCATTGAGCTATTCAGAGTTTGATGATATAAAGAGCTGCACAAATGCAAAGAAAATGTGGGATAAACTTGCAACTATCTATGGTGGAGACACAAATGTGCTGAGAGCTAAATCAGAAAGTCTAAGAGGTAAGTTTGATGAGATGAAAATGTAATAAGGTGGAAATATTAACTAGTATTATGGTAGAGTAAAATAAGTTGTAAATGCCATTAGAGGAGCTAATGGAACAATAGATGAGAACACTATTACGATAAAGTTACTGAGAACTTTACTTCCTGTATATGCTATTAGATTTTTTGCAATTCAAGAACTGAGATGCACTCCTAACAATAATTTGAATCTGGAAAATCTGATAGGTAGACTCACTGCATTTGAAATGTCAAATTATGATAACTACAATCCACAAGGTATTGATTCTTCTTTTAGATCACAGTTGGTTCTCAATAAATCTAAGAAAGGAAAGAAACATGTGAATAGTGATAGTGACACTACTGATGATTTTCTTGAAGAACTTGAAGCCCTTATGGAAAAAAGGCTATCTAGAGGAAAAGGAAAATATAGAGGTAAACTTCCTATTATTTGTTTTTCATGCAATAAAGTTGGTCATATAGCTGCTAGATGTCCTAATGAGAATGAAAAAGATGAAAGGAAGGACTAAAAATACAAGGAATACAAAGATAGAAAGGATGACCGAGACTTTAGGAAATATAAGGATTACAAAGACAAAGGTAAGAAATCTTGTTATATTGTTGAAGAAACTTCTGACAATGATACTGAAAATTTTGATGACAATGATATAGAATTTGTTTATGTTGCAATGTAACAAGATTCTGATGATGATGAGAAAACTGCATTAATCTCTTATATGAGTAAAAGTGATCATTGGATCATTGACAGTGGTTGTTCCCATCATATGACTGGTGACAAGGATAAGTTTGAAACCCTAAACCA
>MU224675.1:2222618-2246655 GCA_018584345.1 Thuja plicata | reverse complement strand
AAATATATCAAGGAGATACTGAAAACTTTTGGAATGGAAGAGTCCAAACCAGTGAGTACACCCATGGCTACTGGATAGAAGCTGACAAAAGATGATGACACAAAAGAAGTGAACCAAACACTCTATATATCAATGATTGGAAAACTACAATATGTTGTACACAGTAGACCTGACATTGCCCTAGCTATTGGAATTGTTGCAAGGTTTTCTGCTAACCCCAAGGAAAATCACATGATGGTAGTAAAAAGGATTCTAAGATATTTGAAAGGAACTGATGACTATGGTCTATACTACAAGAAGAATGACAAGTTTGAACTCAAAGTTTACACTGAATCTGATTGGGCTGGAAATGTTGATGACAGGAAAAGCCCTACCAATGGAGCATTTCTTTTAGGTAAAAGATTGATATCATGGACAAGCAAGAAATAGAACTGCACCTCACAATCTATAGCTAAAGTCGAGTATGTGGCAGCAGTAGTCAATTTTTCTAACATTGTATGGTTGAAGATACTACTAATAGGTATGAAGGAAGAAATCATTAAACCAGTTGTCATATATTGTGATAACATGAGTACCATTAATATCTCTAAAAACCCTGTTATGCACTCCAAAACAAAGTACATAGCTATCAAGTATCATTACTTGAGGGAGCTAGTTCAGAGTAAAGAAGTGAGACTGGATTATGTGAACACTAAAGAAAAATTAGTAGACATATTGAAAAAAGCACTACCCAAGGATGCTCATGAGTATCTGCAAGGTAAAATGGGGGTGATTCCCCTAACTGAGGTTACTTAAGTTTTGTATGGTACTGTTGCATCAATTATTACACTCAGAATACTTGATACATTGATGCATAGTAAGTCACACTTTAGGATGCTGACTAAAGTTGTGATGTTGGACAAGGATAAAAAAGAAGATCAATCATAATTAAGATGACCGGATCAGCATGATACTAAAGATCTACATGATAATGATTTTGACATCTTTGGCATTGTTGGCAAAGAGGGAGAGATTGCCTAAAATTGCCTAGAAGAAGAGATTACATAATGGAAGTACATAGAGGTAGAAGATACTATTGAAAACATTGAAGTGATTATCTACTCAGAGGGAGTCTACAAATGTTTAGACACAGATGATTACAGTGTGATTACAGACACAAAGGGAGAAATGTTTTACAGATGAGAATCAGAATGAAGCTAAAGACATTAATGAAGATTTGTTCATATCAAGGAACACATATGACTTTTCAGATTGTATGGTAACTATGCTTGTTAAATCATTGTTTTAATATTTTGTGTTGCCATCAATGCCAAAGAGGGAGATTGTTGGAAAGTGACAATGCAAGCAATTGTTATTTTGTCATTGCTGCCAAACCTCAATTGGTGAGACTATTGTTATTTGTTTGAGTACCATATCTATTGTTGATGAAGAATATTTAACAAGAAGACCAAGTGAATGGTTGAGTTAAGGAAAATAAAGGGTACTTGATCAGTTGGCACTCTGGTAAAGTAATTAGTTGTTTATCTTTCAAAGATAGCTTTTCTGGTTGTTTTGTGTCGAGCAAGTTTGGCTTATGCTGAGCAAAGTTGCTTGTGTCGAGCGAAGCTATTTGTGACAAGCAAGTTTGTTTAGTGCCAAGCACCAGTGAAATTTCTGAATGGAAATAGTGATGTTGGCCGACTTACAGTAATTGGATTAATGATGAGATTTGAGATCTCTGGCTGACTTAGTTAATTTTGTTGGGATATGTAAAGTTAATTAAAGATTGATCCATGTCATTTAATGTATAAGTAACCATAATTAATGCATGGTTTCAAGATTTAATTAGAGACTACTTTGGAGAAGTAAATGTAATGTAAATGATGGAATGATCTATTGGATCTGACCTAACCTAAGATCTACGATCTTGATTAAGCGACAAAGATTTATCTGACCTAGACAAAGAGGTATATGATAACCTTAGGGGTTATTCATTGTGTGCTGCTAAGTATGCAAGTGTGTGGAAGTACATGTGTGTATGCAAGAGGTTTACATAGTTAATTTACTGATTGGCATGATCTAGTAGAGAAGGCTGAATATAGAAGCAGAGAGTTACATGTGTGGTTGCTTGACAGATTTCCAGGCAGATCAGAAGATTAAAATGAAAATGCAGGCCATCTAGTAAGTTAACATTAGAGATGTAATTGGATCTTAATTTGCAAAGTAATTTGTATGTATCAGATCACAACTGTTGATTACTTTCTAACCATTATATCAGTTAAATCCTTTAACAAGGTTTACCTAACAGTCATTTGTATAAATCCTCTAACAAGGTGACATTTAGGTGGAATGTTCTAAGTCCTCTAACAAGGCCACTCCTAATAGGGTGATTAAATCCTTTAACCAAGTCACACCTAACAGTGTGTTATTGTAACCTTTAATAGTGTTGGCTCCTCACAGAGCTCACTTCAGAAGAGTGAAAAATTGGTAGCATGTTATTGGTGGTTTTTCCCATATTGGGTTTCCACGTTAAATACTTGTGTCAACTTGTGTGAAAGTTTATGGTTTGTTTTACTGTTATGTTTCTACAAGCAATTTCATTAGACAGTAAACTACATGATTAAAGTTGTTGACATATCCTACTACTGTCGAGTAGATCTAAAATATAGAAAAGTTTTATTTTCTACATCTAGACCTAAGGATAACTGATTCACCCCTCCCCTCTCAGTAATTCTAAAATCATTCTAACAGTATCATATGAAATGGTGAGGAATGTTATGGAGGAAGATCACTCACCAAATCAAATGGCACAAGTTCCTATGTTACATTAGGAATAACCCCAAAGACTCTACCTCAAACCCATGTCAAATTAGAAAAACACAAAATGATGAAGGGGTGCTAATGTAAGACCTAGATTTGAAGATGGAGTGTAGGGATGGATTCCTTTAATGTCTGTGTATATAATATGTAAAATTATATGAAAATATATCAAAGGAATTGATACTTTGAGAAATTAAATAAAAAATAATAAGAAATGATATCAAATATGATGCATAAAATAAATGCAAGAAGAAAATAAGAAGAATGAAATCACCATGAAAGCTAGGAGAGAAGGACTAAATTTCAGATCCAGAGTTGACTGTCACAGAATTGTCAGAATCAGAAATGGCACCTGTAACTTCTAACTGGGAAATTTTTGGATTTAAAGGACTATTTCAAACAAAGTAGACCTTGTCCATGAAAGTCAACCTAGTCCTGGAGGATCAAAATTTGTGAATGATCTACCACTAGTTCAGAAACTCTCGAAATGTAGACCTGAAACTCTAAAAATATGTGCCTACACACAAGAAGAAGGGAAAAAGGTTGTGTAAAGGGGCTTGCCTTGTTGAATTCCCTATATAGGAATCAACCTTGAAATTAAATATAAATTGTATAAGGAAATTAATGTAAATATGATAAATGTTAGATTTACCTTGCATGAAAAACCCTCATAGATGGATGTATAAATCAGTCAACTCCATAAAGATTCTTGGAATGTATGTTTAGAATGTGTTGTGGAATCAAAGATGACTTTAATAATTCATAGATATACACTTTCCAATCCTATATCTTTAAATGAGTGTATGCTTGAAATCTTTAATGGAGAAGATGAATGGATCTTTTTTCTTTCTTGAGAATTCCTCTACTTAGCCATCATGGTGGATAAATTTGTGTCAATGAGAGAAGATTGTCTTTTCTTGAATAGAAGAAGACTTGGAGATCTTAAATGAATGCTTGCCTTCATATCTTGAATCAAAATCCTCAATTGCACAACTTGAATTCTCAATTTCTTGCACTTGAAAGGTATCTTGCTTAAGTATATTATGGATGGTCTTGGATGTAAAAATGAGAGGAGAATACACCCCTTTATACTCATTTTGGGATTCAATATTGCCATCTTGAACACAAATAAATATTAGGAAGAAAAACCTTTGCATTAGGCCTGGATCCCACTCAAGAAAAATTCCCTACGACAAGGTCAAATTGGGTCAAAATTGTCCAGGAAAAGGTTAACTTAGTTCAACGTAGTCTTGGAATTGTTAATTTCAAAGAAGACCTGGGTCTTGGAAAGTGTGAAAAGTTTTAGGGATAGAAAATGAAAGATGCAAGAAATCAAGCATAAGTACATTCAGATCATGGAATCTCTAAAATGGGGTCTAATACATCCTAAAGACATCTAATAATGGGTGCTAACATTTTAGGATGGTATATTTTGTCATGATTATTTGACTTATATTATAATGGTATCATGTTATGAATCAAGTGTCATTCTTAATTTGACATATGTTTATTCATTGTGCATGCTTCGCATTAGTTGAATGCTTAATGAAATGATGGTAATGATGTATATTAAAGACATTCATGATGATAAATGGAATGGAAATATGATGCGTGTTTGGATTATGATTATGGATTTTTGTATTAATCTATTGATGTTAAATTGAGTGATCTGATTTATTTACAAGTTAAAGGTAGGGGTGTAGACTAGTTAAAGGGGGTTAGCTCCTCAACAATGGTCAGTTATGATGGATCAGGTACACACCACATAGTTCTATCCATTTTCATGTTAAATTGTTCAATGTTTTATTTATAACCTTGATTGTCATGTGATCTAATGCTTAATTGAAATAATTATTTGTGTTTATCATGTTATTAGAAAATAAATTTGATATTTCATTATTAGAGTCTCAAAAGTGAAAAATGAAGTAGTGATTATTATATTTTACTACTAGATTTGAAATAAAAGAGAATATTAAAATAAAATTATTACATTATTTGTTTAAACTTTTTTTAAAAATAGTTTCTATCTCCAATGATTGTAAGTGTAAGAATGAATATAAGTACGTAAAAATATATTCATACCCCCTTTTATTAGCAAGTGTGTTTTTTTATTTTTATGGTAATTAATATTGCTTAAAAACTATTTAGATAATATGTATGAAAATAAATTTTAAAAAAAAAGTTATTACTTTTCCTTAAATGTTAGTTTTAACTTTTTTTGAGAAACAATTCATTGGTAGAATGGATAGGGAAAGAAAATTATAAACCATTTTCAAATTGTGGAAAGTAATTATAACTAGAAAGAAAATAATTCCTGAACAGATTATTGGTTCCTGAAGAGGGTTTACACTACAAATTAGAAACCAAGTTGAACATTCAATTACCTATGGAGAAGCCAACTCCAATTTTTAGTAATCTTCAGGACTTGGATGAAATAACAAGGATATCTCAAACCCTTGTGCACTTTGGGCTCTACAAACCTGAGAGAGTGATCCCTTAATGTATTTACAATCTATTTTTTATACTTTTAAATAACATTAAAACAAAGAAGATAATCTCATATAAGGGCTCAACAAAGAGGGAGAATGCTATGAAATGTCTAATTCCCAATGATCCTCTACCACTTTGAGCATGATATAATAATAAAATACAACAACATACATAAATAATAAATATGTTGCATGAATTTAAGAGTTTAGACCAAACTAAAAACAAAAGATGAAGACGGCTTGACCAGTGCCAAGGGAAGGGTTACAGAGTCACATAACCATCATTTCATACTATAATATCAAACATGTTTTGAAAATATTTGAAACCATTACCACATTTTGATAACAAGATGATTAAAGATTTTTCATATGACCATTCTTAGAATCCATCTATGAACACAATACTCTTGTTACATTTAGTGAAGCAATTACTCCACTCCTTGAACAGAAGGCAACAATAAATATAACTCAAATGCAGCAAATGTACATGTAAAATCCTAGGAAATATTTGATCATTGAATTCAATAGAATACTAAATTCCAGTCATGGATATATTCTCGGAATAAAATATACACTTGAAGCTCATTGCAAAACATAGATATACCTCAGACTCAATGACTGATAATTATATTTCACCCTAGCTTTTCATTTTTTACATAGATTTTTTTTGTCTTACAAAACTTTATGCCATTTGGAATAAGTTAGAAAGAAAAGAAAGAAGAAGATATAGAAGAGAAGAATCTCTAGATTTCTTCTGATGTTGACATGTTTCCTCTCCTCAATCTTCCATATTTTAGAAAAGAAAACATTCCTCTCTCTTTGTTGAAAATAAAAACCTCTATAAATGGCTTATATGACAACAATGGACGTTGAGAACAACTTGAAATATGGAATTCCTAGGGGTTATCACAGATGGTGGTTATTCCTCATATTAGTGAAGAGAAGGTTAGAGAGAAATTATATGACACAACTGATACAATATTGTAAATAAATTAAGCGATCACCCTCCTGGATTTGTGGAGCCCAAAGTGTAGAAGGAATTCAGATTTCCTTTTTAGTTGGTCTAGGTCCCAAAGATTACTTAAAATTGGAGTTGGCTTCTCCATAGGTAATTGAATGATCAACTTGGTTGTTATTTTTTAGTGTAAAACCTTTTCAGGAACTAAAAATGATGAATCTACCGAAAAGAAGATGTTAAAATTTTTCTTCATCTATCTTGAAGGCTCTGGTATTATCCATCTAATTTTACCCAATCTAGCTAGCCCATCTGAGTCACCAACAAAATGGTTATCCTACTAGGAAAGTATTGTTGAAACTAATTTTTACTCATAGATTCATGAGCTTCTTAGAGGTTCAATATCCTTGTCAATTGATTCAACTCTTATAAATGTTTCTAGAGAATCTATTGTAATTCATCTTTCAATATAATTTCTCTCTAGATATTTCCATATTTCATGATTATTTCATAATACCTCATATGTTGTGAGTGACGAATCGAAGATATCTGAGACTTTTGCACTAGTGTACATTATTTGAGAAGCACAAAGAAAGAACCAAAGGAATTGCAGTAGAGATGAATAAAATTTGAGCTCTTATGATGAAGTACCTAGACAATTTAGAGGAAGAAATCCATATGAAGTCATATTGTTGGATAAGGAGTTGTTGCACTGCTTATGTTATTTTTTGAACAAATTTGACCTATGAAGTAATTCCAGATGATCAAATATTTGTCCTCTAAAAAGAGGTGGTGACTCTACCAAAGAACCTAATGAATATGTTAAGATAGCTTCATATCTACCAATACTTATAACCATAAAGCTATTTTGAAGTTACTAAAACATATCTAGTTATTTTAATTTTCATGGGTTAAATGTATCTCCATGAAAGGAATTTGCAGAAAATGTTTCCCTCTTAAGTGAGCTAAGAATTAAGAAAGGGGATAGTAGTAATTATTCTACATACTTTTGAGGTATGATTTTCAGATTATGTATTAAGATGATGAAGTATGTTTGAGTTATGTATTGTAATATTATGATAGAAGTAACAAATAGGGAAGTGAATGATCAACTGTAAAGATGATATTTGTAATTTATACAAGGTATAAGAAGATGTATCTATTGTTTGTACATTCCTATGAGGTATCAAATGTAAATATGCAAGCCCTATCAAGTCATTATAGAATGTTATCTATTCAAAGATATAAACAATTAAGTTTTGATTATATCCAAGATTTCCCAAACCCTATTCCTAATAATGATAGGAAACATTTACCAAAGTTCAAATGGAAAAGCTCAGAATCATCATGTCAATATTTGCATAATTTTTATGATTTGATGGAGATTTTGAGATAGGTCAAGAAGATGTTTTCATGAAGCTTTTTTATTCAATCTTTGAAGGAAGATGCTAGAGATTGGTTTTCCTATTTGCCAATATGTTCTATCTTTTCATGGAATGAGTTAAGTGCAAATTTCATAGAAAAACTTGATAAAAGAGTTAATCCAAGTTCAGTTATAAAAGGATTCATGGAAATTCAAAAGGGAAAAGATGATTTGGTTCCTTCTTTCAATCTCATATTTGCAAGAACATTAAGTAACATTCCTAGAAATTACATGCCAAATGATGTAGTATGTTTGGTTATTTACCTAGATGCATTCGACGAGAAAATTAAATATTTTTTGAGAGATAAGGATCCTAAAATGTTGCATCTATTAGAATAAATGAGAGGGGGGTGAATCAGTAGCCCTAAAAATTAATCCAATAATCCAACCAAAACTTATATCAAAAATATAATACCTTCAGTTATATTTTAGTCCTACAAGATGTACGCCTTTAAGTTATCTTAACAAATATATACTACTTGGTGAATATATTATTTATCTATTTCTAGCTTTTATCAAATAGAAGCAATTAAACTTAGTTTTTACCGACCAATCCTATTTTAGTAATGTGCAAAGCATAACATCAAAGTAATGAGCCATATACACATTTGACAAATAGATTTTTGACATGGAAACCTTGTTAAGGGAAAAAAAAATTGGGATGGTAACCCAAAATTTTCACTCTTCTGAAGTGAGCTCGGTGAAGAGCCAACCCAGTTAAAGGTTATAGACACACTATTAAGTGTGACCTTGTAAGATGATTCAAAACTAACAGTTTTCCTTTTGACATCTCATTCACTATGCTATCAACAAGAGAAACATTTTGATACTCTTGAGTATCTCAATACAATAAGGATAGTTAAATCCCACTCGGTTAAGAGATTTTTTGAATCAATGGTTAAACTAAAACAATAAATGATATGTTCAATAATACAACTTTAACTTGCAGATTTTTAGATCTATTGTTAGTCCATAATACCTCTGTGATCAATATGCTCTTCAATTCCTTTGCTCCCCTCTTTTTCCTTTCTACTCAGTGAATACTCTTGCTTTTATTGCACGGTGTCTACATAATTCTTGGCTCTATTTGGTGAATGCTCTTGCTTTTGTTGCATGGTGTCTACATAATTCTTGGCTCTGTTCTTCAGTCTGTATGATCATATCTACATGAAGAATTCTATCTTCACCAGAATTATATTCAACATTCCTCAGACTTCATAATGAATTACTTGTCTCTTTATATAGACCCAATTTCACCATTTCAATGTCCTTGTCTTTCTTGTTCTTGATGTAAATTGCTTCTTGATCTGCAAATCTCACCATGCATTGCTTTAATCTTTAAAGATTTTCTTTAGTTTTATCTCATAGATTTCTCCTTGAAAACTGGGAATAAAACTATCTTTAAATCTTCTTCTTATCCTTATTTTATCTGATCGATGAAAATAAAGCAATTAATCAGTTAACCCTAAATATGGCTCTGCTAGCTAAGTAGTTTTGTCATTTTCTAGCTCCAGTTGATTTCAGTCATCAAACTCTTAGTTTGGTTGGTAACACTTTCTCGGGTACCTCTTTCTCGGGTAACATTGATCTCAGGTAACACATGGTCTCTCAGGTAATCATTGTATGTTGGTGTTGTCTGTATGTTGGGCAATAGTGTGAACTACTTGGGGTTTAGTATTCTCAGGTAACCCTGTCACTTAGTGTATACCTTTACCGACAACAAAAAATTTGTCTCTTAAGATCTTCAAGTGTCATTAAAATATGTGTATGAGAAACCATAACATATTATGTTGAAATCATTGAAAATACAATACATTAACTAATTTAATGTATTGCATTTACTTTTTGTAGCTCGGTGATTATCAACTTTTCATCTTCAAACATTCAATCAGTTGTAGTTCATTAATCTCTCCCTTTGGCATTGATGGTCACATATTATCAATTCAATATGAAATATTCCATAACATACCAAACTTATTGTTCTATAACCAATTCCAATATATGACTCTCGGTAAGCTCTTCTAGCCTAGATTTGATTCTTGTAGAGTGTTTTTCTTCATTCCCTTTGATGGATAGGTGTTGCAATTCTATCTCTCCCATTGTTGTAGAATTTATTCTCCCTTTTTTGGATAGATATGAACTGTCAACTCTCTCCAATTATCTCCCTTAGATGGATGGTAATTTCTTTGAATCTTTCTCTCCCTTTATAGACTCATCTTATTTCTCTGATGTTTTCTCTCCCTTTGACTGATGTTCTTCTCCGTCATAGATATTTTATATAGATATATTCCTCTCCCTTTGAAAACAATGCCAAATAAAAATATATCATTGAATTCTTTTGTCCATCAATAATACAGCCCTGTAGTAGCCAATGATATCTTTGGTGTTTGGTGTAGATTAGTACCTTTAGTGTACTGATATATCATTGCAGTTCATTCTTTTCTTGCATCGACATGATTGATATTCTAATAATGTGTAGGTTAATGCAGCTTACAGGTCATCTTAGTGACTAGTAGACAAGGGTCGAACCCCTAGTCTATTGCTCTAGTACTCAAATGAATCTTTTAGCAATGGATTTGTGAATATATATGCTAGTTGTTCTTTGGATTGTACATATTCCAGTATGACCTCTTTCTCTTGAACTTGTTCCCTTAATTAATGATACTTAATAACAATGTGCTTTGTCTTAGCATGAATTAAAGAGTTCTTTGAAATGTTGATAGCACTTGTATTATCACAATAGATAATTATTGGTTCAAGAATGTCCATATTCATACCTTTCAATAATTGCTTGATCCATGCAATGTTAGAGAAATTTTTAGCAACAACCACATATTCTACTTCTGCAGTTGATTGAGAGATGCATCCTTGATTTTTTACTTATCCATGTGACAAGTCTGTCACCCATAAAGTTTTCTCCTGTTGTGCTCTTTCTATCATCTATGTTTCCAGCCCAATCAACACTGGTATAAACTTGTAGCTCAAATTTTCCTTCTTTATTATACAAAAAACCATAGTGTTTGGTATTCTTCAGATATATCAGAATTCTTTTGACATTAGTTAGGTGTGATTCCTTGGGATTAGTAGAGAATTTGGAAACTATACCAACTACATGTGCTATATCTGGTCTAGTATGTACAACATAGATTAGTTTTCCAATCATAGACATGTATAAGGTCTGATTTACCTTGGTTGTATTATCTTCCTTTGTCAGTTTGCATCCTATTGCCATAGGTGTTCCAACTAGTTTGGAGTCCTCCATTTTGAATATCTTTAGAACTTCTTTGATGTATTTGGATTATGTGATATAGATGCCTACATTCTATTATAGAATCTCTAGACCAAGAAAAAAATTGATCTCTCCAAAAATTGACATCTCAAACTCTTTTCTCATTTCATCAGAAAATGACTTGCATCGAATATCATTACCTCTAAATATGATATCATCAACAAATATCTCAGCAATAAAAACTTTATCATCAGTTTCTCCTTTAAAATATAGATTATTGTTATCATTTGTTCTAGCAAATTCAATACTAATGAGATAAGAGTGAAGTATTTCATACCATGCTCTAGGTGCTTGTTTTAATCCATACAAGGATTTGTGTAGTCTACAAACCATGTTCCTCTTGTTAGGATCAACAAACCCTTCAAGTTGTTCAATGTATACCTCCTCTTCTAGTATTCCAATTAGAAATGCAGATTTAACATCCATTTGGTATACTTTGAATCCTTTGAAAGAATCATAAGAAAGTAGAATTCTTACCCTTTCTAGTATAGCAATGGGTGTAAAGGTTTCTCCATAGTTGATACATTCTTCTTGTGCATACCCTTTGCATACCAATCTTTCTTTGTTCCTTGTTACTTCTCCATTCTCATTCAGTTTGTTTCTGAATATGCATTTGGTACCAATGACATTTTTGTCACTTGGTCTAGTTACTAATGTCCATGTTTTGTTATTTTCAATCTCTTCATTCATTGCATTAACCCATTCTTGATTATAAGGTGCACTATTAATAGATTTTGGCTCAAAATCACAAATCAGACATATAGTATTGAGAGACTTACTTCTTGTTCTCATTCCTGCTCTTTTTCTCCAATGATTTGGTCCTGTGGATGGTGTCTTCTGACACATTTAGAAAGTATAGGTTCAGATCTTTGTTGTTCATTCCCATCATCATTTTGACTTTCATCCTGATCTTCATCACTTGGTTGACCATTGTGAGCATAATCCCGATTCTTGGTGTGTACAACATGTTGCTCAGTTGCATTGTTTTGACTCTCGGTAGCATTACATTATTTCTCAGGAAAAATATCATGTTCTTTATTGTAGATAAATCTATTGTAATCTTTTGGTTCCTTTATGCTTTCCTCATCATTTTTCTCAGAAAATTCATCCACTTTGACATTTGCACTTTCAATGATTTTGTTAGAAGATTTGTTAAGACATTTATAAGCTTTGCTTTTGGTAGAATATCCTAGAAATATTCCTGCATCACTTTTGGATTCAATTTTTCTATTTCTATCATCTTTCATTATGTACAATTGAGTTCCAAAAATTCTAAAGTAACTCACATTTGGTGTTTATCCATAACATAGCTCATAAGGTGTCTTTCTTCAATTGAACTTAGTTTAATGTATAGACATTAGTACTTATAGCTTCTCTCTGGAATGTTTTGTGATGCATTTTTCAATCATCAGTGTTCTAGCACAATCAACAATTGATCTATTCTTATTTTAGCAATCTCATTTTGCTGTGGTGTTCTCGGTGCAGAAACATGTCTTGTAATTCTATGCTCATTACAAAAGTTAGTGAATTCATCAGAAATAAATTCTCCTCCTCTATCTAATCTTAAAAATTTCATTTCTTTTCCACTTTTCTTTTCAACTATAGCTTTATACCATTTGAACATCTTAAATGCTTCATACTTTTGTTTTAAGAATATGAAAGTCATCATCCTAGAATAATCATCAACAAATAGAATGAAGTGTATATCACCATAATAGCTCTTTATTCTCATTGGTTGACATAATTCAGTGTGTACTAACTCTAGAATAGCATTAGATGTGTAGGTTTCTCTCTTGAAACTAGACTTTGTCATTTTTCCTTTTTGACAATTCTTGCACATGACATGGTCGGGTTTTGACATACTCGATAAGCCTCTTACTTTCCTTTTCTTGCTTATCCTAACCATGTTGTCAAAATTCTCATGACATAACCTTTTATTCCACAACCAAACGTATTCATTTCTAGCCAATAAACAAGTGGTCCCAATATAATCAAGATATAATAGGTTACCTTTTGTTTGTTCACCAGTACCAATCAACCTTCATGTTGCATTATAGATCTTTGCCTTTTTGTTCTCAAATGCATCTCGGTATCCTATGTTATTCAGATGTGAAACACTCAATATATTATAGTTAATTCCTTTCACCTAATATTAATTTTCACACCAGATCAGATTATTCAACATGATGATTCCTTTTCCTTCAACCGAACAAGGTGAGTCATTATCCATCCTAACTGATCCACCATTATAATATTCAAAGGTTTCAAACTTTTCCTTATCTCCAGTCATGTGGTGAGTACAACCACTATCAATAATCTAGACATCATTTTTGCTAACTTTAGATATGAGTGCAATTTCAACATACCTTTCTTCTTCGTTTGAATCATCCTTCATAGAAAAAAAATACTACCTCAATATCTTCATTAGACTTGATGTCTATATTATCAGCTTTGTTCTCAACCATGTAACAAGCCTTCTTGCCTTTGTCCTTATAGTCTCGGTTATCTCTTCTATCAGAGTGTTGGTTTCTTCTGTAGTCTCGGTCATCACTTATGTCAAACTTATTTTCATAAGATTTGTCATTGTTTCTTTCATCCTTTCTCTTGTTAGGTCATCTAGAAGCAAAATGTCCAATTTCTTTGCAATTAAAATATACCAATGGGAATTTACCTTTGTATCTTCCTTTACCTCTTTGAAATATTCTAGCCATTAGTGCTTCAATTTTATCAAGCTTGTTCATCACTATCACTGTCAGTATCATTTTTCATAGTGTGTTTGTTACTAGATTTTCTTATTTTCAGAGAAGATTTGAATGCAGACTCAATGGTTGGTAAGACATTGTTGACATAGTTGTTCATTTGAAATGAAATAAGTCTACCAATCAAACTATCAAGAGTAACATTGTTATTTCCTACTGCTCTCATTTCTTGAATTACAGATACTCTAATAGAATAAATAGATAGTAAGGTTCTCAAAATTTTACTTACCACTATTTCTACCTCAAGTACTCCTACTCCTTGGATAGCATTAAAAACCTCTTTGATTCTACCACCATACTGAGTGATGTTCTCTCCTTCTTTCATTCTTAATTCATCAAACTTCCCTCTTAGGATTTTAGCTTTAGCTCTTAGTACATTTGTATCTCCTCCATTTACTATCTTGAGTTTGTCCCACATTTTCTTTGCAGTGGTGCGTGATTTGACATCTTGAAATTCAGCATCAGAGATTGAAGAAGCAATTTCTATCATCATAGAATTGTGTTCACATTTCTCTCTCAATTGATTAACATTCGGAGCTCCTATGGCTGCAACAAATTCAATATCCAAGTATTGTGTGACATCATTTCCAATACATGATAGATGGAGTCTTATCCTACTTTTCCATGATGAAAAGTTTTCCTTGTTCAACTTAAGCACATTCCTTTTACTCATCTTGTGATCTTTAGCTTAATTCTTGAAAATTCTCTTCCAATCCCCAAAGCTCTGATACCAATTGTTAGAATAATTGAGGGGNGGGGGGGGGGGGGGTGAATAAGTGGCCTAAAAAATTAATCCAATAATCCAACCGAAAATTGTGTCAAAAATATAATACCTTCAGTTATCTTTCAGTCCTACAAGATGTATCCCTTTAATTAATATTAACAAATATATACTTCTCGATGAATATATTGTTTATCTATTTCTAGATTTTACCGAATAGCAACAATTGAATGTAGTGTTTACCGACCAATACTATTTTAGTAGTGTGTAAAGAATAACAACAAAGTAATGAACCATATACACATTTAACACAGATTTTTATGTGGAAACCCTGTTAAGGGAAAAACCACTTGGGACAGTAACCCACAATTTTCACTCTTCTAAAGTGAGATCGGTGAAGAGCTAACCTAGTTAAAGGTTACAAACACACTGTTAAGTGCGACCTTGTTAGAGGATTCAAAACTAACAATTTGTATTTTGACCTTGCATTCACTATGCTATCAACAAGACAAACCTTTTGATACTCTTGAGTATCTCAATACAATAAGGATGATTAAATCCCACTTGGTTAAGAGATTTTCTAAATCAATGGTTAAACTGAAATAGTAAATGATATGCTCAATAATACAACTCTAACTTGCATATTTTTAGATCTATTGTTAGTCCATAATACCTCTCTGATTAATATGATCTTCAATTCCTTTTCTCCCCTCTTTATTCTTTTTTCTTGGTGAATGCTCTTGCTTTTGTTGCTTGGTGTCTGCATAATTCTTGGCTCTACTCTTCAGCCTGTATGATTAGATCTACATGAAGACTTCTATCTTCACCAGAATTATATTCAACATTCCTTAAAATTCATAATGAATTACAAGTGTCTCTTTATATAAACATGATTTCACCATTTCAATGTCCTTGTCTTTCTTGTTCTTGACATAGATTTCTTCTTGATCCACAAATCTCACCATGATTTTCTTTAGTCTTTAAATATTTGCTTTAGTTTTATCCCATAGATTTCTCCTTGACAACTAGGAATAAAACTGGCTTTAAATATTCTTCTTATCCTTAGTTTATCTGATCGATGAAAATAAAGAAATCAATCAGTTAACTCTAAATATGGCTCAGCCAGCTAAGTACTTTTGTCATTTTCTAACTCTAGTTGATTTCAGTCATCAAACTCTTAGTTTTCTTGGTAACACTTGCTCAAGTACCTCTTTCTCAGGTAACATTAATCTTGGGTAACACTATGTCTCTCGGGTAATCACTATTTATCGGTGTTGTCTATCTGTTGGGCAACACTGTGAACTACTCAGGGTTCACTTTTCTTGGGTAACCCTGTCACTCAGTGTATACCTTTACCGACAACAAAAAATTTGTCTCTTAAGATCTTCAAGTGTTGTGACAATATGTGTATGAGAAATAATAACATATTATTTTTACATCAATGACAATACAATACATTAACTGATTTAATGTCTTGGATTTACTTTCTACATCTTGATGATCATCAACTTTTCATCTTCAAACATTCAATCAGTTATAGTTCATCAACATATTGATTATATGACAATAATGGACATTGAGAACAACTTGAAATATGTAATTCCTAGGGTTTTTTGATCTACAAGTGTTTGTTGTCCTAAGATACAAAATATTGAAGAAAGATGTGAGTAAATAAAAGAAGGTCAATCTCAAAGTATTTACATCCATGATGATTACACTAACCATGTTATGAGACATGATTCAAACAAAAATTTGAGTGAAGAGAACCTATCCTAGATGGTGGGTATTCCTTATGTTAGTGAAGAGAAGGTTAGCGATAAATTATATGACACGACTGATACAAAGATTGTAAATGCATTAAGGGGTCACCGTCTAGGGTTTGCAGAGACCAAAGTGTAGAAGGGTTTGAGAGATCCTTTTTAGTTGGTCCAAGTCCTAAATATTATTGAAAAGTAGAGTTGTCTTCTCCATAGGTAATTGGATGATCAAATTGGTTTCTATTTTGTAGTAAAAACCCTTTTCACAAACCAAAACACACATAGAGTTGTTAGAGAGAGAAGGGAAAATTCAAAATGAGGTGACTCAATAAAAAATACTTAAAGCTTGGATTTCATATTCCTATTAAACCCTCATTTTCATAGAACTTTGTTAGATGAATGTGAAATAGTTATTTCTAGGACATCTAGTTTTTGTACATTATATGAATGATTCTTGGATCAAATATTGTTTCCAAACCTTTTTTTACAATAATAAATAGGAGGTTATTGAATGGTTAAAGAGTTGGATGAGATCTACTTTTTTCCTAATTGTACAATAAAAAGGAAAATGACCCAATAGGCTCAAGTATGACTTAAGAGCTCAAAGGGTACAATGATCCTTCATGATTATGATTAATATTAGATGGGTTTGAGGAAAGAGGATGGACTAATAAATGGTAGAAGACTAAATAGACTAAATGAAAAAATTCAAAAAAAATAGATAGACAGAGATTAGGAAGAAACCTTTAATGAGAAGAAATAGAAACTACAAGTTATAGTACTAAACTATGGCTGGAATTTGAATTTTTTTGGAGGGTATAGGTTTCCTAGTCACCTTGTACCTAGGTATAGGTCACCTAGTCACCTAATACCCTACACTTTTAAACAAAACTTTCAAAAATCCCTCGTCAGATCTTGCACTTTCTAGATTTGTGATGTAGCAACTTTGTATTAGAATGATTTAGAATAACTGAGGGGGGTGAATTATTTATCCTTAGGTCCATATGTACCAATTGAACTTTCAAACACTTCAACCAACTTAGATATACTCAACAATCCACTTGGTCTCTATAACATATAATCAATAACATAAAATTACAGTTCACTACCATAAAGTAATCAACTTGTAGAATATAAAAATCTTAGCATTACAACACATTAAATAACATTCACACAATTATGACACTAGGATCTAACGTGGAAACCCAATATGGGAAAAACTACTAGTAACATGTTACCAAATTTTCACTCTTCTAAAGTGAGCTCTATGAGGAGCCAACCATGTTAAACATTACAATACACACTATTAAATATGACCATGTTAAAGGATTTAATCAGCCTATTATAAGTGAGCCTTGTTAGAGGACTTAGATCATTCCACTAGAATGTCACCTTGATTAAAAGATTTACAATATGACTGTTAGGTCAACCTTGGTTAAAAGGATTTTGACTGATACGATGGTTTGAAAATAACAGTAGATTGATCTGAAATATACAACTCACTTTGCAAATATAGATCCACTTTCGCTCAAATTCTAATTCACTGACTAGCCTCCATTTTCATCTCTATCACTTAGATCTTCTTGGAAATCTATCAAGCAATCACCGCTATGCAGTCCTATACTGCTCTTTAGCCTTCTCTACCCTCTTCTTAGATTTTCCAATCAACTGAATCAACCTCCACATACATAACCTGCAATTAGGTTAATCTTATACCTCTCTGATCAAGTAGGTAGATCTTTTGTCACTTAATCATCACTGTAGATCTTAGGTTTTGGTCAGATCTAACGAATCCTTCCAATATTTCATTCTCCTTCTACCTTGTAGAAAACATCTCAAAAATCCTTCTTGAATCCATACACAAAAACAATCAAACATTTATTAAATTCTCATTTAATTCTTGACAATGATCATCCTTATCTTAAATACACTTCACATATCCCAAGAATTCAACTATGTCAGATGAGATCTCAAATCTTTCACAAACTATGAAAATAGTGAGCCTTGGTCATCATTGTATTCTTCTACTCATTCATCACTAGGTAACTCTATAATTACTAACGCTCGATAAATGTTGATGCTCGGTCGACACTAAATTTTCTCAGCATGTACTAGCGCTTGGTCGACACTCGCATCACTTGGCACAAACTTAAGTTCCTTAATCTTCTACTTTGTTACTCGGTCAAGACTAAGCTTTTCATCTTCCAATATTCCCTTGGTGTTAAAGATAAACATCATATTACCTTACAAAGGTGCAATCTCATCAAGTACCCATTGTGGTTTTAGATAAATCAACCATTTCACTAGGTCTTCTTGTTATATCCTCTTTTCAAATCTTCTTCATCAATCAATTCATATGGCACTTTTTACTTGATAGAAACTATCTTACCAATTAATATTTGACATTGATGGCAATATAACATTTGCTTCAATTGTAGCTTCCAACAATCTCCCTCTTTGGCATTGATGACAAGCACATGCAAACAACACATGCAAGGTTACCAAACAATCCAAAAAGTATGTTCTCTAAAAAGATTTCATTAATGTCCTTAGCTTCATTCTGATTCTCTCCAATACAAATATTAGCTCCCTCTTAAATAGATTTATCTTTGTATCTTATCTCCCTATGTGTCTTCTCTGAATATCTTCATCATAGTATATTATCCCTCTTTGTTTCCTCAGTGTAACTCTTCCTCTTTGACAAAAATGCCAAAGTCATACATATTCACCATGTAGATATCTCAGTGTCAAATTTATGAATTATATGCTCCCTCTGTCATCTTGTTTATGATTGATCAACTTCTTGTGCTTTACTCTTCACAACTTTAGGAAACTCCTAAAGTGTGACCACCTTTGCATTAATTTGTTAGATAATCTGGGTAATACATTTGATGCAATCACTACATGTGATCCTACTTAGCCTCAGCTATGGGAATAACCCCTAATTTACCTCTCAGATACTCATGAGCATCCTTTGGTAATGCCTTAGTAAATATATTTGCTAACTATTCCTTTGTATTTTACATATTCCAATCTTACTTCTTTGTGTTGTACTATCTCTCTCAAGTAATGATACTTAATAGAAATATTATTGTTCTTTGTGTGCATCAAAGGATTCTTTGAAACGTTGATAGCACTTGTATTATCATATAAAATATCAACTGGTTCAGTGATTTCTTCCTTCATACCTTTCAACAATTGCTTGATCCATACTATGTTTGAAAAATTAACTGTTGTTGCAACATATTCAGCTTCTGATATAGATTGAGAAATATAGTTATATTTCTTTCTTGTCCAAGAGCCTAATCTCTTTCCCAGAAAGAATGCACCACCACTCATACTCTTTCTATCATCAACATTGCCTTTCGAGTTTGCATCTATATGAAATTTCAGTTCAAAATTCTCATTCTTCTTATAATATACTCCATAATCATTTGTTCCCTTTAGATATCTCAGAATCCTTTTCACTTCCATCAAGTGACTATCTTTATGATTTTCAAAAAATCTTGCAACAATCCCAACTACTAATGTAATGTCTGGTCTGGAATGAACAACATATTGTAGCTTCCCAATCATTGATGTATACACGGTTTGATTGAATTCATCTGTCTCATCAGTCTTTGATAGTTTTTGTCTAGTAGCCATAGGTGTACTTACAAGTCTAGAGTCCTACATGCCAATGATTTTAAGTATCTCCTTAATATATTTAGATTGCGTAATGTAGATAGCTTTCTTCATTTGATAGACTTGCAAACCAACAAAAAATTTGATCTCTCAAAACATAGACATCTCAAATTTAGTTTGCATCTAATTTGAAAATGTTTGGCATAAAGCATCTTGTCCTCCAAATATGATATCATTAATAAAAAATTTTAGCTAACAATATCCCTTTACCTTTTTTAGTCTTCAAGTACAAATTGTTGTTGTCATTTGTTCTTGTAAAAGCAATTTTTACTAAGTAATTATGCAATTATCATACCATGCTCTAGGGGCTTACTTCAATCCATACAGTGCTTTATGTAGCTTGCAGACCATATTCTTCTTTCTTGAATCAACAAATCCTTCATCTTGTTCAATGTATACCTCTTCTTCTAGTAGTCCATTCATAAATGTTGATTTGACATCCATTTGATATACTTTGAATCCTTTGTAAGCTGCATAAGCCAGTAAAGTTCTAACTCCTTCTGATCTAGCAGCTGGGGTGAATTTCTCACCATAGTCAATGCCTTCTTCTTGTTCATATCCTTTGCATAATAGTCTATCCTTATCCCTTATGACTGTTGCATGTGCATTTATCTTATTTATAAATACCCACTTGGTTCCAATAACATTCTTGTCCATTGGTCTAGGTACTAGTGTCCAGTTTTTGTTCTTCTCTATTTGCTCAATTTCTTCATTCATGGCTTGTATCCAATCTTCATTATCCAAAGCATCTTTTACTGATTTGGGCTCAAATTCACATACTAAACATGTCTAATTTTTCAATATCCTTCTTGCCATGACCTCATAATCTTTTTCTCCAATGATTTGATCTGGTTTATGATGTCTTCTTACATATTTAGCTAGTGTAGGCTCTGGTCTCCTTTCCTCTTGCTGTTGGTGTTCAGATTCATCTTGAAAAATCATTTTAGGTTCACTTTGTGTCTCTACTTCTTCTGATTGCTCATAAGTTACCTCTTGATGCTCGAAAACTTCTTTATATGACTCAGCAATTTCTTGTTGTTTCTCGGCAACACCATTCTATTGCTCGGTAGCTTCTTTTTCTCGTTCACGTAAACTGTTGGGCTCTCTTTTGTTCATGTATATGAAAGATCTATAATCTTCAGGTTCTTTCTTGCATTCAACTTCATTATTTTTTTCATATGCATCACTTATAACATTTGCACTTTCCACAACTTTGTTAGTGTTAGCATTCAAACACTTATATGCTTTTCTTTTAGTGGAATAACCTAGGAATATACTTTCATCACTTTTAGCATCAAGTTTTTCATTTCTATTTTCCTTTAGTATATAATATTTTCTTCCAAAAACTTTAAAGTAAATTACATTAGCTACATAACCATAACATAACTCATAAGGTGTAACATCAGTACCTTTCTTGACTTGTACTTGGTTCAAGGTATAGACTATTATACTTATAGCTCCTCTCTAGTACTTTTGTGCAATATTTTTCTCTATCATCAGTGTTCTAGCACAATTCATTTGATCTATTCCTTCTCTCAGCTATTCCATTTTGTGGGGGAGACCTTGGATCATATATTTGTCTCTTAATTCCTCTATTATTATAGAATAAGTTGAACTCATTAGACATAATCTCTCCTCCTCTGCCAAATCTCAAACATCTCAAGCTCTTACCTATCTCTTTTTCAACTTTTGCCAAATACCACTTAAAAAAATGAAAGGCATCAGATTTTTCTTTCAGGAACATCATAATAATCATTCTAGAGTAGTCATCAATAAACAGAATAAAATATTTTTCACCAAGGTATCTTTTCACACCAATAGGTTCACAAAGGTTAGTATGAACCCATTCCAAAACATCATCTTAAGTATAGGTTTTTCTCTTGAAACTATACTTTGTCATTTTTCCCAATTGACATTGCTTACACATAGAATTATTAGGTTTCTTCAATCTTGGTAACCTTCTTACTCTTTTCATCTTACTAATGTTTACCAAATTGTCAAAGTTCACATAACACAACCTCTTATGACATAACCATATATCATCATATTGTACAAAAAAACATGTCTCGTCAGATAGATGTAGATAGAAAAAATTACATCTTGTTTGTTCTCCACTTCCAATTAGTTCACCAGTAGCATCAAATATTTTAGCCTTTCAGTGATGGAATTCAACTCGGTATCCAGAAGTGTTCAACTAAAAACAAGTTACAGTTAAGACCTTCAACCCCATAAGCATTGTCACATGTGATATTATCAGTCAAATTTATTGATCCTTTTCCTTTCACAAGATATGGTTTATCATTACCAAACTTAACACTACCACCTTTGCAATGACATAAGGTTTCAAACTTACTTTTATCACCAGTCATGTGATGTGAGAAACCACTATCAATTCTCCATCTATCACCTTTACTCATATACAAAATAAGTGCAATTTTCTCATCTTCATCAAAATTACCTTTCATGGCAACATAAAAAACTTCTATATCATTGTCATCAGATTTATCAGATTCACTATCACTTTCTTCTTCAACAATATAACAAGATTTCTTACCTTTGTCTTTATAGTCCTTATACCTTATGAAATCTTTGTCATACCTTTTGTCTTTTTACTTTCTTTCTCTTCTTTCATCTTTTTCATTCATGTTACATGAAAAATAGATTATAGTAAGTTTACCTTTCAATTTTCCTTTTCCTCTCGGTAGTCTTCTAGCCATAAGTGCCTGAAGTTCATCAAGATAATCATCAGAAGTGTCACTGTCACTATTTACATGTCTTTTTTACCTTTTCTTAGATTTATGAAGATTCAACTATTATTTGAATGCAGAATCAACATTTTGAGGGGTGAAATTATAAAAATTTGATAACTCAAAAGTAGTATGTCTACCAACTAGACCTTCCATACTTAAGTTGTTATGTCATGCCCAAAAATTTCACGTCCAAAAATGCAACAATTTTTTTTTTTAAATAGTAATATTAATGTCAAGAGGGTCTAAGGGGAATCATGACTAAATGTCAACCTCCCTTAACCCTAGTCATCTGCTAAAGTTATAGATGCACAAGGTGACGTTTAATTATATGTTTGACTAGAATTAAATTTAGGTTAACGCTCAAAGACTAAACAAGGTGAGGTTATAAGAATTCACATGTCATCCCCTTATTTATAAATAGAGTTTGATGATGTGGAAAAAAAGAGAGAGACTCCCTATTCTCAGTCTCCAGGGTCGTTCAGAAAACCTGGTATGTTGATAGCTTAATGTTCCCGAGTTAAATTAACCCGCTAGGGTAAGGCACTTCTATAATATTATTTTTATAATAGTCAGTATACTGGCCATATATACTGACCACATAAAAATAACATTAAGAGTCCCTAAGTTTTATTTAAAAACTTTAATTAGGCTCTCCCCCTTAAAATATTTTCCAATTAAGTTATTTAATTATTATTTTAATTAATGGCTAGGTTAAAACTAGCCCTGGAGAGAAACCTTATAACTTAAACATTAAGACTAGATAATTGAGTCAAGGGCTTCAATTAATTTAGGGACGAACTTTTAAATTTTTCAATGGTTCAATTAGATCTTTAATAAAATAAATCCTTAAATTTCCAAATTCTTTAAATAAAAAGGTGAACTCCTAGGAAATAAATAATGATGTTTATTAAGTCGTCTATTATGCACAGTTATACCTCATTGATAAGGATTTTCTAAAATCTAAGTTACTAAGGAAAAACAACAAATAAAGTTTCCAATAATAAATATCTTGATGATAAGAAGTATTTAATTAAATTATTAACTTCCCCAAAATTACTGAACAAGTTGTAAAAATATTTATTCTCTACAACTCTTCAAAATACATTTCATCTCATTAATCAAATAGAGGTTTATTCCATTAAACACTTAAAATTAATCTCTAAATGTACAAGGAATTAATCCCTCAAAAAGAAAGAACATGTTATAATAAAAAGGGAGGTTACTTAAATAAACTTTTCAAAAAAAATTTCCTTTTTCCTCTCATATGAAATCCCTAATCCTAATTCAAAATTAGGGTTAGGGTTAAATATGAAGTTGACAAAAAGACTTTTTTTTGTTTCTCTCCTTCATTTCTTCTCCTCTACAAACCCTAGTTTTATTACTCTTTTTTTTTTTGTGGTGTTGCAGGTCA
>MU224675.1:2158553-2169629 GCA_018584345.1 Thuja plicata | reverse complement strand
CAAAGTCACACTCCTCTTTCAAATTCGCTCAAAGATGAAAATGACACTTTAAGGGGGTAATAAATGAGTTTAGAGGCTCATTAATGATAGAAAATGACCCCTAACCCATAGGGTACCAAGTTGGGTGGCTAAAACTGACCCCGGTTACCCTCTAGAAGTCCAAAAGACCCTTAAAAACTTACCCTGAAGTTAACCTACGAAATTCTAAGTCAAGAAAATTCTAGAAACTTCTAACCCTGGGGTAAGTATGGGTACTACTCAAAGATGACCTTAGTTAACCCTTGACTTACCTTGGTTTCCCTTTACTAGCCATGTCCATAATAAATTGCAACACTTGCCAAATTTGGCACATTAAAATAAAACATTAGACATGACTTAATAACAAGAACATTTACTAATTTAATAATATACATGCAAACCACGTTCACGAAATAAACACGTAACAACAAGGTCCATTTCTCTTTATATAGACAGGACCTTAGTAAGCACAGGTATACACATAGGTTCCAGTACTGGGTCCCCGATTTAGATCCATGGCCAACTTTTCCTGCACACTCAATGCACACATCAGTAGATCCAAAACACATGATATGAAACAGAACATAACATCAATAATATAGGTAAGCATATAAACCACATTGCATTTAGAACTGAAATATCCTAGCATTGGCTTCCTAAACCATTTCATCATATTACATTCATGCATTTAGATCCATATAAGACAGCAGCATAAGCTGCAACTAAATCAGAACATAATCATCTTATAAGTACCCTGATTACAAAATCAGGTGCTGAATATATAACATAGGATTCTACCGATCCTCAAAAGTATGAAAAGTCTCTCTGAAAGTCAAAGTATGTGAAAGCATAAACTACTGAAAGTATGAAAACAAAATAGTAAACTATAACAGTCTAGTGTAGGTCTCACAGTTTCAAGTATCTCTCAACCATCCACATTGACCTAGCTTGTATAGATCCACACAATTCAATCTCCTCAACTTGGTGTATGAGGTAGTGTTATTGTGCATTGAAAAAAGTTGAAAGTAAGAAATTTTGTATTTCACACATTAGGTGAGGAGCTCTTTTCTTCTAATATTTTATATCTTCTTTATGGATTTCTTTAGATGACAACCACCTACAAGGGAGTCAAGACACAAAAATATATAAATACAAGACTTTACAATATATTAATTGTTTGATATTATTGTATATATTGAACAAATATCACTTCTTACCTCATGTATTTTCCAAGATCATATATCACTTGTTTGATATTATTGTTGAAGTTCTCTAGGAGCGATAGGGGTAGGAAATGCTACAACAGTTGTCAATTGATCATTTCATACATTGAAAATTGAATGCAATTACATAAATATATTGTAAATATAAAAGACTGTGACTTACCTTGATGAAGGTATGCTAATCATGCATTTTCATCCCTGACCCAATTTCACTCTTCTTTGATATGAGATTGCTTATATTCGTAGAAAATCCTATAGGAAATCAAATTATCTATATGACTTCTTTTATGGCATTACTTTGTTTCTCTGTTAATAACCAAGGAAGAGCACTTGCATTAATCCAGTCTCCATTTCTATTTGATTCAATGATATTTTCCATTGCATGATTGGAATCATGAATGTCACTACAAATTTTGCCAAGTTTTTCTTCGTCACACCTTCCATCCAATATTTTCCATAGTGTCTCTGTTACATTCTTTCCAATATGCATAGTATCAAACAAATTCATAATTTGTAGTTGTTCATAGTAGTGAAGCCTACTAAATTCTCTGGGATAACATTTTAGTCCCTTTGGAAGCTGGTTAGCATTGCCTTCATGACCTTCAAGATCGTCAACTACATAATTAGCCAACAAAACACAATTGAAATATATAATTTTCAAACATTAACCATTAGGTGGAATGATATTACCTCAAATTCTATTATATTCCAACTTCCATAAGTGAGGTGTCATTATTTGGGGCTTTGATGTAGTCTCTTTTTTCCCATTGAACAGATGTTTTTCCACACTTTGATACTTACAATTTCTGGGGAGGAAGTGCCTATACTCATCAAACACCTACTTTCTTAAGCTTTTGGAATGACAAGATTTCATCTTTGGACAACACATTGGACATGAAAATTTTTCCTTTGTTTGAATACCTACAAGATAATGATACAATTGGATTAAATATGTGAAATTTTAGAATTAGAATTATTGCGTACAACTAGATTTCACCATAACATACCACAAAAATGTGTCAACCCTGGAGCATCATGAATTGTCTATACAAGCATTGCATGAAAATGAAATTTTCTTTGTCCAATTGGTCTAGAGATGTCATACATAGTGAAACCATTCCATAACACCAACAACTCATCGATAAGAGACACAATATATACATTCATATCTTTCACTTTGTACTTACCTAGTTGAATTAACAACATCAGATAATTATTGTGGCCATATCACTCCAAGACTTTTAATTACATGTAGATAACTATAAAATAATAAAATACCTGAAACAATAATTGCCAACATAATGTGCTCCCTCTTTATTGACATCCAAGGTGGAAGGTTATTATTGATAACAAAAATAGGCCACACCAAGTAAACAGATCTCATCTCTCCATATGAATTGACACTGTTTACTACCAGAGAAATCTTGAGATTTCAAGGTTCTTCTTTATAGTGTGGCCACTTTTCCTTTATGTCCATAAATGATGAACCATCTACAGGCATTCAAATAATGTCATCTAGACTCCTATCGCGTGCATGGTAATCTGTAAATTGTGCCAAGGTATTGCACCTGAATAATCATTTTGAATGTGGAATAATGGGGATGTAACGTAGAACCTTGCGAGGCACCTTTTTTTCATTTGATCATCTCAATATCTGATCGTATGGCATTCATGGCATTCTGTTACATTTTTTTGTTTTTTATGATAAATAATATGATCTTCGGGACAAGCATCTATTGCTTGATACTCTATTCCAATATGTTTCATAGTGGCACATAATTCTTGGTACAAGTGAGGGAGAACATTTGATGGTGGTACCAGAAAATCACCTATCAATCTACAACAAAAAATATAAGTCATTACTATAAACAATATTAATGGTACATGTTTCACCTTTTATAAACTATAATGACATATATGACAAACCTTAGCATACGTGACATTGCTATGCTGGATAAACCATTCATAACCTTCAAATTCACCAAAAACAATAAAGAAGAGAGAAGAGTAGATTGGGAGCCTTCGTAAAGGGCTGTGTTCACCTTCTCAAGTAGAGGTATATCATGGATGATGTCAATGTCATCCTCATCGTAATCATCATCATCATCGACAACATCAGTAGCACTAGTACCAAATGTGTCAACAATCAATGCATTCATACCATCATCTTCAAATGTGTTTTCTGGCACATGATCATCATCTTCCATGGGATCAGGATCTTCAACTTCAATACTCAAACCTTCATGTTCCTCTATATTCATACCCCCATGTTCCTCTGAGATGTGGGTGTCCATATCACGTACTACACTGGGGAGATCAACCTATATAAAAATGATGATAATCAAACCCCCCTTCAATGTGATAATCAAACCTCCTTCCATGGTTCATATGACATATATTAATTGTGAAAACAATATAACAAACAACAATTACCAATGGATGATTATAATCAAACCTCCCTTCAATGTGACCATTCTCCCTACAATGTCTCTTTGTTGTTTTGATTTTGATTTTTCTTGTCTTTAAGATGTTACAACTCTTGCATGGACAATAACATTTGTCATCGCCTTGTCTTTGAAATTTAGACAACAATCTAGCGATTGTCTCCCTATTTTGATCAAATTCTCTTGTATTATTTGATATGATCCTTAATGTGTATATCTGCGAAAAAATTGGACATGTTGTACTTAATGTTTATATCTGCACATATGGTTTTGATAGAAAATGGTCACTCTATTTTCTTGTGGTGAGAACTCTTTAGTTGTGACAAAAAATGTCAAACAAAAAATGACATGTTACGGTAGGTTTTATAAATGATATGTTACTTAGTAAATTTAAATTTAGGTTTTATAACTGTACATATATTTTCTTTGACTCCCCCACATTGTAATCATATCGACAAGTTGATCTCAAATTAATGAACATTGTAAACATACATAAGTGGATGAACATAAATAATGAAGGTACCAGACATTTCCTTAAGTAATGAAGTGTTGACCTGGTGTTCTGATCCAGTATGCTCCTATATGATCCAAAACTTGCAAGGAAGGAAAACATGGGGTTAGATCCAAAGGATTAAGCAATTCCTAGCACCCTATTACTGATCCTCATCTACAATTATGCATGTGCATAGTCAAGCCATACACTTCTAAAATTCTTGATCAAGCATAAGAAATGGAGGGGACATTATCAAGGTCAAATCAGAGGTCAAATCTCATGCCTTCAAATTTTATATATGTACAGTTATAAAATTTCATGCCTTGAAATTTTATAACATAGTTCCTTAGCATTTGATCTTCATATGGCAGCCATGACTTGAGGTAGGCATTCGAGCTTTGTCTTCTCATTAACTCAAATTTCATTTTTATGGCATTTGTTGATTTAATGGCACAATATGAATGTTAATACTGGCATTGTTTACATTTTTGCATTTTGAATGCTTGATGACCCATGAGCTTTGAGGGTCGTGTCTATGCAGCACAATATTTGTACCTTAGTTAAAAATATATATTGTTAACAAAATATGTTAACAACATGTATGTTAGCCTATTATGTTTGTTCACAAATTACTAACACATGTTAACACAATAGGATAACATATATGTTGTTAACATATGGTTTTGATAGAAAATGGTCACTCTATTTGCTCATGGTGAGAACTCTTTAGTTGTGACAAAAAATATCAAACAAAAAAATGACATGTTATGGTAGGTTTTATAAATGATAGGTTACTTTGTAAATTTAACTTTAGGTTTTATAGCTATACATATATTTTCTTTGACTCCCCCACAATGTAATCATATCGACAGGTTGATATCGAATTCTATGTCAAGATTTACAACATTAAATTGATCATAGTTGGAAGACTCGGATACAAGAAGAATAGGAGTATAGCCAATTTTCATAATAATATAGGACTTGACAATATGCACAACATATAAATTCTGGTCTATATTTCGACAGATTTTAAATTGAAAAACAATAAGCAAATGTTTGACTCTTAAGAACTCCCACAACCATATACAAAATCATAACGAAGTCATAAACAACAAAAATTTTATGAGTTTATCAAAAGATGTCCAATGTTATATCTACATGAAATTCTAAAAAAGTTTCAATATCTACAATAGCCCTCTATTAATGACATTTATGCATATATATGGTCACAACAAAGTAGTGCACAAACTACACAAAGAAGGAATCACAAAAACATGATTTCTTCTTTCACCATTGAAACAATCTTGGTATAACTAGCTACCTCTTGAGCCTTGCGCAAGTTGCATGCATTTCCTACATCATGTATAGATGTAGATGGGGTAGATATAAATGTGGTTTCGTCAACCCACCAAAAGTATTGACATCCACTATTTCCCTACAATACCAAATCTACATCAGCTCTTCCTAAAATGATTACTTGTAACATTACATTTAAACATAAAATATAATTTGGATTCTATATCCAGACCTTTTTCCTATTTGGACAACCCCAAAATTGACGTCCAAGATTACATGTTGTGTGTGACGTCTTCAAGACATAAGGGCCAACACCACATTGACACATAGGCGCATTGACCAAAGCCATCAACACTATATTGATAATTATTGCACTGTCATTCCAACATATCATTTTGTTTAGTTGATTTTTTTATTTATTCATACTAATTATAATAAAATTAAAATATTGAAGGAATTTTGTTTTCAGTTCATAAACCATGCACACTATTTATGCTATGTTAAAGAAATTCATAATGGAGTGTGGATTACAAAGTTTTATCTATGGCAGTGTAATACTTTGTAAAGAGGTATTGTTATCAGTGATTTAAAAGGCATTATTGTTCAGTTTATATATATACTTGAAATCATTATTGAAAATTTTTGAGAACCATTGCAGTGCATTGAGAAATTGATTCATTGCAGTAATATTAGAGGAAGTTGTAATAGCGATGTTGGTGCTTACCTAATTAAAACCCATGTTGGTGTTCCCACCTTTACTATATCAATAAGTAATGAAAATAGAGCCTATCTTCATAAAAAAAAAGGCTAAAACCTTAATTTTGAAATGCCTGAATTGATAAATGTTACCTTAGAAATGGAACCCCTAGTTTTAATTCTCAAATAATTATTGATGTTTCTTGAATGATGTCATTGCATGCCTTCATTGTGGAGGAACATATTATGATTGATCGTGATTTTTAAATCTTGAAAGTTTGAATTCCTTGATTGCAAATATATTTTGATTAAATGGTCAATTGGAATGCTTGGAATTGATTGATAGATTATATAAGTTTGAAATGGTCAAGAGAGGGAGATGTATATATGCAACTTACATATTTTCAAACTACATAAACAAAGGTGTTGGGTATTCTAGTCCACTAGGAGAAGGGATTCCTCCATCCCAATATTTGTCATCTTTTTTTAAGAGTTATTCATTTATTTGCAGGCAATCTATGTGTAGAAGAATGGACAATTTGCTAAAGATATCAATTAAAGAACAAGATGTTGGAAATATAATAATGGGAAAGCAAGATACTGAGAGGGGGGGTGAATCAAATCTTCAAACTTAAACACTCAAAACAAACTGATCCACATTAATACATATATGAATCTAATTTAATATCAAATAGCATCCACACCATGAAATAAATAACTCATAACATAAGAACTTGGTAACCCAGAAACCCAAAGAGGTAAAACTGGGGTGGGGATGACACCCAAAAAATTCTTCACTACTACAACAATAAAGTGTTCCTATTAGGGCTATAAAATTTGATTACAAAATACAATCTACCTAGTTAAAGGTCTTCTCGGTTAAGAGCTAAAGATCATTACAATCTACCCTGTGAAAGGATTTCAACTTACAATAAAGTAAGCACTCTGTTAGGAGATTTAGAAAGGTCTGCTAGAACCACTCTATTAAGAGATTTTCACTTGATACAATGATTAGAATGTTTCAAGTAATGATCCTTCATTATGCACTCAGATGCTAATGACGGATCTCCTCTTTCCAGTACCTTCTATGATCTCACAATTTGATATGTCTTTACTCTGCTGTTCACTATTCTGTCACTCTGCTTGATCTCTGCTTCTTAACAAAATAACCCTCTGTCCATTTCACTTGAAAATGCAGTCACCACTTCTCTCCACTCTCTTACAAAATAGGGTTTAGAAGCAATCTTATATATCTATTCAATTCTGATAGCAAGATTTGGATTAACAATCAAGATCTAATACTTATGTCTCCAAGACATTACATTTAATGATTACAATAGATCATGCATAGGATAAAAAAATTAAATGCATAACTAACTCCGTAGGAAAATATTAAATGCGTACATAAGTCAGCCCAAAAATCTTATACTAGTTGGCCTGAACACTTATCCTCAAAGTTTGAATCATTCCATACATGTATACAAAAATTGTTCTACCCAGCACTTAATATCTCTGTCGCTCAGATCTAAGTATCCTACTCAGTTCAGCATGATACAACTCAGCAACCTAAATACTGCTCGACAATGTTGCTCGACCTTGGATAGTTTTAGCTCGGCCATAGTGATAGCCATATAAAACTGCCTAAGTGAATGACTAAGTGTTGGTCACTAATTATCAACAAAAATTAGAGATTAAAAATCTCCCCCTTTGATATTAGTGGCAAAAACACACTTATCATTTCTTCATTTCATTCCATCAAAATGTTGCCTAAGTATACTAAGTACTCCCTCTAGGAATATACTCAGAATTATACATACAAAAAGTTACATAAAAATACATGCCTTCAAAATATATACAAATGTACATGTTCTACACTGATTTATCATACTATATCCTTACCAACTTCCTTACCAACTTCTTTACCAACTTCTTCCTTATCCTTATCAACTTCCCCCTTGTTTTTGTCACTGATTTCAGGTGGGGTTCATTTTTTCTAATCCAAAAATTGTTTATGAAGTTGTAGGGTGGATGCAAATGTAGCATCCCAACTTTCCTTAGCAATCTTCATAACTTCCAATTTTCTTTCTAGCTCGGCAGCTAGACTCACTAAACTTTCTATAGTTGAGAGATTTACATTTCTCTGTGATAACTCTTTTGCAACTGAAAGTTCCTTCTGTATTACCTCCAAGTGAGACAACAAGCTTGTCTGAATGGTGATCAATTTGGCCCTAATTCAACCATCTTCAGCCATAATCTCAACTATTCTTCATTGTGCATTGATCAACTTAGTATAATGTAAAGAGCTAGAGGTAGCATCCTTACTCAAAGTACTGCTAGTTGATTTCAAATCTAACTATAGCTTCTCAACAAGATGTAGATTATCCTTTGTGAAGAATTCAACATCACATAGTTTCTTGTACAAAGATAAACATTTGTTGTAACTTTCTCCAAAATGTCTACAAGAGTAGAAAGTTCAACCAGTTTTTTTGCAATTTCTTCTAAGATTTTCTCCAGAACTTTGCTCTTGAATCTCCTCTTGGACCATTGTAGAAGTTTTTCATTTCTATAAATATCATCATCAGTTACCTTCTGTACAATATGAACTAACTAATCAATAATTGGAGCTTGAGGCATTTCATCTTCTAAGTCAAAAGCCTTTGCAAATATATCCTTGATATCATGCAACACTTTCTTTTGCTTCTATTTTATTTTCATTTCTTCTTGTCTCTTCTTCCTCTTAAGCAATTCCCGAAGAGTCCCTATTTGTTCAAAAGACAATTCATTGGGATCCCATTGTGGAATCACAATTACCTCATCTAGTGTGACATTGATAATTTGAGACTTCTTCTTCACAATTTTCCTTCTCTTCAAGTTTGGTGAGCTGATGCTCAGCTTCATTTTATCAATATCCATTGCCTCTTTTAATTCTATCAAGATTGTCAGTGGATCAGGCATACTTCCAGTTTTAGGACTTGTGGGAGTGGATGATGCAGAGTGTGGTAGATCAACCAACACTTGCAGTGCCTCTTGTTCCTTAGGCTTGTCAACATTATCCTTCATCACTACACCACTATCTAAAACTGTTTTTACAACCTCTAAAATAGGTGGATTTTGTGAAGTTACCTCTTGTGCATCTATTTTTTTTTCTCTTCACCTATCTAATCATTGATTACTTCAATTATCTCATCAATTTTCTCTTCAAATGCAGTGGTCTTTCCTCCTTCAGTCTCAATTGCCTTAATAGGTGAGTCAGTGTTTGTTCCACTCGGCATATCCTGTTCCTCGGCATTCAAATTGTTGGAATCATCAATTATGTAGTCAATTGGACTGTCTACACTTAGATCAATAGAATTTTTTGAGTCTAATGCATCTTTATTCTTTTCAGTAGTAATTTGATCTTGAGTCATCTGTGGCTCAGGGGTGATCTCTACTTCTTTTGCCTTTTGATCAGATGTCCCTACATCAGATTTCTTGTCTTTTGGAACTATTAGTCCAAAGATTTCCTTCCAAATCCTTGTGCTCTGCTATACTAATCCTTCAATATCATTTTTCAAAATAGTATAACCTCTAATCTTAGGAACAAACATATTCTTATATTCTTCAAAGAATTTTTCTCACTGTTTTGATGTCAACTCAAGTATCACCTTGGCTAAAGTGCCTTCCCTGATCTGTCTCTCTATAGTAAGTGCAAATTCCCATTTTCTTGACAGAAACTCATATAGTTCACTCAGCACATGTTTTCCTATCTCTGTAGGAGTTAACTTAAAAGTAGTCATCATATCTAGAAGTGCTTCCTAAACTTTATGCTTATCTCCAATACTAAATTTCTCATACTTAATGAATTTGAAAGTAGCTAACCCTGCTGAGTTTCTCAAATTGTCACATAGCTCATCAATATTAGCTAGTTTCTTGAATTTTATTCTAGGTATATTGTTGGGTTCATCAAGCTTAGTCCTTTCATCATCACTATCTATCTCCAAGTGTAGTTTCCTCCTTGGTCTCTTAACTGGTTTACTTGGCTCAGCCTTAGGAGCAATTTTAGCTTTCTTTCTAGAACTGCTTTCTCCAACCTTCTTCTTTTCATATAACTTTTTTTGTACTACTGGAGAAGTAACAGTGGATGCTCTAGTCCTCAAATGATTAGCTATAGGAGCTGTAACCTTAGGTTTAGCTTTACTTGGATTGACTACTATGAGAGTTGATGGTTTCTTACCCTTAGCTTTCTCAGTGATCTCCTTAGGTGCACTGACTTCCTCTTCTGTAGATATATCTTCTCCTTGTCCATTAGATAGGTCTAGAGGTGCATCCTTAGGTTATTCATCACTTCCCACACCAACCATTTTCTTTAGATTTTTCACAATCTTCTTCCTTTTTCTCTCCACGGTTCCCTCCTTTAAATTTCTTGAAATTTTTACTTTACCTTCATTAAAATTACCAAATCTTTCTACTGTAGTATCAATTTCCTCGGCTATGTTAGGGATTTTCTTGTATGAATCACAGTGCTTGAAAAAACTACTTGAACACCATACCCTTTAATACTGATTCAGGGACAAGGAAAGCCTAATTGCTAAGGACTAGATAAGATCCTTCTTCATTTTTGAGCTCCACATATGCTCAGGCAGGTTTTACCTTTTAAAATGTTTGTTAACACAGTATTTGTTATTGTGGACACTGGTTGGTTATGTACCTTTACTGAACCAACTCATGAAGTATCTTGCAAATGACCAAGCATATCCATAAACAAGATATTACCATGAAAATCATAGTTATAATCATAACAACAACCAGTGATACAAGGATTCTTTTCATCCTTCTTCCTTTTCTTGTAGGAGGGACAACCTAAAAGATTCACTCTTCAAGGAATCAATAATATGGACAGTGTCCTGCTGACAGAGGTCCTTAATAA
>MU224675.1:2067720-2100791 GCA_018584345.1 Thuja plicata | reverse complement strand
CTTGCTCTCTTTCCTTGTCTTCCTCAACTTGTAGTTTACTCCAAATGATATGGCAACTCAATATGAATCATAAATCAATTGCTTGACATCAATGACAAAATAACAACTGATCTAAGAGTATTCTACATCTTTGTATACCTTTGATCTCGGTCTTCATCATCATCTCATCATGTGAATATCAGTTGGTTAACAACAATATATTACCTTATCAAGGTGCAATCTCATCAAGTACCCATTGTAGTTTCACATAACTCAACCATTTCACTAGGTCTTCTTTTTATCTCCTCTTTTCAAATCTTCTTCATCAATCAATTGATATGGCACTTTACTAGATAGAAACTGTCTTACCAGTTAAGGTCTGACATTAATGGAAATAGAATAATTGTTTCAATTGTAGCTTCCAACACTTCATCACTTTCTCTTGCACACAGAAAAATTGGAAATTGTTGGTTTGAAAGGGTTTTTCCTTGGTCAACCCCAAATTTAGCAATCAAACTTGAAATTGAAAAGAAATTTCATAAAGGAAAGCATGTAACTATAAAGGTAAATATTAGATATACCTTGTAAATATGTATACCTTCATGAACAGATATTGAGATTGTAAATTTTAATGAAGATACTTGTATGCTTCTTGATAGTAGGTTTTGAATCTTGAAACTATGAAGGAACCAAGAATGCCTTTAACAAATGCATAGATATATGAATGTAACTCTAAGATCATCAATTTTTCCATGCCTGATAACTCTTTCCTTGAAGAATAGATGAATCAAATACATGTATATGGATGTAAGGATCTTCTTTCTTAATTGAGATCTCCTATACTTTGTCATCATAGGAGAGAATATTTTTATACAGGAAACATTTTTTCATGAAAATAGCTTAGGATGCTTGAAGAATGCTTGATACCTAATTTGGAACACTTGAATGCACAATTGTAGGAGAGCACTTGAATCCTTTCTTGTGGATAAATAATGGATACAAAAATTAGGAGAGATAGGCCACTTATATACCTCTCACAATATGTTGGGGGTTATAATCAATATAGACTGACTACAAATTTGTAAATCCCACTAATTACCATCGTTACAGGCTACCTATTAGGTAAGTGCACCAAGTTGTTGGTCATAAAATTGGTCACATGCAAAAAAATCAAAATTTTACAAAACTTGTGTAGGTTATTTCAAATTCAAAACATTTGGGCTTGGTAAAACTGAGCCTAAAAAAGCCAATTTAAAAATATTTAAAGTTCTTCATAACCCGTGTGGGTTATGAAGAACTAAAATTTCTTCATAACTTGCATGGGTTACAGATAACTATAAATAAATTAAAACCATGGCCAAAGCTCATTTTTAACATCAGATACAACTTGACAATGACTAAGAGGGTCCCAGAAACACTAGAACTCGTGCATGTTTTGTTTTCAATTGTGTTTTACCAGTGTTTACAGAAATTTGCAACCATGCCACGCCATTGAATAGGTAAGTATTTATTGTTTTTATTTTTTTCATTTTAATTTAAATTGAAGTAGGGTTTTTTTAATTAATTAATTTATTTTTTAAAATTAATTTGATGGTAGATTTTGAAAATAAACCCAGACAACAAATAGACAACAAAGACCTCTTCCTGCACAACCAACACAAGAAACCCTTAAAAATGTTGCACATGAGCAAAAACAAAACCCTCAAGATGGTTCTCCACATTAACAAAACCCTCAAAATATTTCTCCTAAACAACCACCACCACCCCAAAACCCTTTGTGTCCTCCAATAGATCATGTACATGCCACACATGAGGATCTTATCAATCACCTATTAAAAAAAACTACCCAAATTTTTATATTAGTGAATAGGTTGAGCTCCTCTCATCAGGAGCACCACTCATCCCTCACTGAAACCCTAGAAATAATTTCCAATAGTTTGAATGAGATATCTAGACATACTACAAAATAGGGTTCATGGAGGGATAGATGTTTTGCCTTTTATGCAGATGAATTTTCATATGATTGAGGTGAAAAGAAAGGGCATACTTATAGATGACATATGTGCTCTTTTTGCTGATCCTAAAACTACTAACAACCTACTTACTGATACGAGTAGGTTTCCAATACATTGTTGTGTGCATGCTAGGATGAAAGAATTTTTTTGGAATAGGTGGTATATGGTCTTTGACCAACCACCTTGTAACAATTTGGAGGTACCTCTATATCTTTTGAGAAATCTATAGTGTGAGTTTATCCTCGGGTTGATGTTGAATTACTTTGACATCTGATAGTTTTAGGGTAGACGGAGAGGCTCAGTGCAAGATAGAGCTAGGGCTTGCTTGGCTAAAAAATTGTCTTAGAAACACATAGCATTGGAATGCTATTTTAGGATTGGACATCCTAAATGGCTTCTAAGTAGATTATTTAGTCTCATATAATTATTGACCAAGGACGTAAACTTGGAATGGTATTTGTAAAGTATATGCTTCAAAACTTCTTGATTCTCATGGCTAATCCTATGGAATTGAAATACATTAAGCTTTAGGAAATATATGTGATCTCAAGTAAATGTGTTTACTCTAAGAAAATAGTAATCACAAATAGGGGTTACTCTACTCACCTATGCTGCAGGAACAATCCACCAGTTCTGTTACTAGTAGCTGTAGGAACAACAAAGTTCTAATTAATTCTTAATGAACAAGGAAGTAAATTCTATTCTAACAAAGAGATTCACTCATGAAGTGGGCCCCCTTGGATGAGTGAATAGAAATGCAATCAAGATAAGAGACTAAAACTCAAATTATGCACTCTATTCATTCATAGAGAAAATGTACTTGGAAAGTAAAACATTGTTACAATGTCAACTTCTATTCTAGAAAACATATTAACTAAGTCGACTCTTCAAGAGTTAAAAAAGTCATCTTATTTAAAAAGAAACTACACTACTCCCTAAATCTGGGATCACTCCATTAATGAGAATCAATAATGGATGCAAAGTGCTCATAATAGAAAATATCAAACAACAAGAGTAAGTCTTCAAGTTCTTCCTAGAATATAGCATGCGGTGGCTCTAGATCTGTGTACTATGTTTAATCAAGAATTGAATTGACTTGTTCCTCCATGAAAGTCTTGCGGCATGCCCTTCTTCAACCGCTTACTTAATTCTTTGATATGTTGGCGCCTTTGCAGCAATGGTTGTCCTTGACTCCTTCAGCACCATATTGGTATTCTTGAATACGCCATGACTTGATTCCTACAAAATGGTTAGCATACACAACTTCTGATACATATATATTTTATCATTTAATACTTAGGAAATAAGTGTTCATTTCCATTTGATACTCTCGCAAAGAATTTGGCTACAAGAAGGAGACTACCCACAAACATAGCATAGGAAATATGATTATTCATTAGCATGCAACTACTTATATCCTGCAACTTCTATCCATCAATTCCAAGAAAATACACCATGTTCTTACCATCCATTTTACCTACTTATGTCTTTACATATGTAAAATATACATATAAAACCATAAGTTTAAAGTCTCTATTTCGTAAGCAAACTACTGAAAAAGAAAGTAAGAAACATGGAAAAGATGGCCTTTTGAGAGGCTCATCATTCCCCCCAACTGCACTATTGCTGGTTCCCAGCAATCATGAAATTACGGATCCTGGCCCTAAGCCTCAGGTCACTGGTGGTCTTCTCACCTAGTTCATCAAAAACATAGTTGAAATATCCATGGTTGTCTCGAAGTTGTTCCCACCTCTGTCTTTCCTAAGTCATATCATGATCTTCTACACTCTCATTTACTGCAAGTAAAGGTTGTAGGAGGATAGGAGGTTGAAACCTTAAGGGAATAAAATAATTCAGCTGTGTTCGGCCCAACATTATAAACCATGGGGCTCAATGAGTAGCAAGAGTTAAATTTTGTGGAGAAGGAGGTTCCCTAATTTTTAAGTGATGGGACATCTGTATCCACCTCTTTCTGCAAGCTATAATCATGGCCTCAATATCGTGTGATGAATGTTGTTCCCAATCTGTGTATACCCGCTCTTTGACTGGAAGGACCTTGCAGGACCCACTAGGATTCATTGCGATTGAGATCCAATAAAGGAAAGTCAGCCTAGAACTCTGAACTTTAGGTCTCATCATGAGGGGTGTGTCTATCTTTCTATTTCTATATGGTAAAGTTGGATGCTATCTGCTAATCTCATTCTAAATCCAAGACATAACTTCCCTCAGCTGAACATCTCCCATGTAGAGAAACAAATTCCAATCCCTATTGTTTGGCACAGCAAGATTGTGTAAATATAATTCACATAGCAGGTTTTTAATGGGCATGGGTGCTGATTGGAAGGCATCATAAAATTTGTGATGTGTAGCAAAAGAAGGATTCAATCCCTCTACAATCCTAGTCAATTGAAAGTTAAAAAATTGTTCCTTAAGGAACAAAGCATAAAATGGAGATGGTGACCTGCGTGCCATTGTTGTGGGAATCAGTTTGGTGATCTACTCAATTTTCCTCTCCAATAGTGCAACCTGATTTTCTTTCTATTCAATTTGACAAGCTTGCTCCTTAATGATTCTTTCTAGTTTTTTTGTTTCCACTTGCCATTGTGCCTTTTTCCAAATAAAATTTTCATATAAACTCAATCCTGCAGCTAAAGGTGTTGATAAATCTGGTGGTGGCATGGGTCCCTACTGAAGAATATCAATCCACCCAGATGTAGGTCAAGGGATTCTTACTGCTTCCTCTTTAGTGCAAGTATCCCCTTTCCCTTTGTCATGAGTTTTCATTGAATCATCTGCTTGGCAAGATTCATCAACGAAAGTTTTTCCTTTCCATATGACAAGGTTTTTGATCGAATCATCCACCTAGGATGACTCAACTACCTTGACCAACATGTCTAATCCATCTCTACTCATTTTTTCAAACACCTCTTCAACTATGTCCTCATCTATTGAAGGGAATTCATCAGGGGGTAGGTTTTCTGAATTGTCATCAGTATCTTGCCCAACAGAGTTATTGAAAATCCCTTTGTTTCCTCAGAATCCTTATCATTGTGTACAAGGATGTATTCAACTTATGGATTACCTGTAGCTTCATCATTCATAATGTGGGATGTGGTGTCACTATCTGTTATTTTTGGAGCCATTGCCTCCAAAGAGGACTTCTCTGTAGATTCAAAGGATTCAACATTTATAACTAAATCAAGGGTTTTGTCTACCTTACTGGTACTAGAAAAAAGTCTAGCACTCTTCCTGATTCGGGTTTGAAAAGATCTCAGAGGATCTTTGCATTTTTTCCTGTTGGAGTACACCTCCTCCATAATGGCTACAAGAGGTTCTTCTGGCATCGCCTCCTTGGGAGACGGCAAGGTTTTCTCGACCATATTATCAACAACTTCATTATCAGGTGGTTGTTGGTCTGGAGTCATACCCTCTATCTCTATGGTTTTACCTTTATCCTTTATGACACTAGACCTTGTTTCCTTGGAAGGTGAAGTATCAGGAGTGACATTGACTTCCCTAGTTTTTCCTTTCTTTTTATCAGACACAGGAGTTCTAACATTTCAGGTTCTTTTCCTAGATAGGGTAGGTTTAGAAGAATATTCTTTAGGAATGACCTCTCATTTTTGTATTACTTTACGAACCCCTGTTTCCATGTTAACCCTTCTACCTACACCCTAGCCTCTAGGGCCAACCACTCTAGGTGTTATTTCCTCCATGGCCAAGAATTCATCCCAAGTCTCAATTGATTGTTTAATTAATTACCTTTATACAAATAGCTTAATTAAACAATGATGGGAAATATATTGATCTTTTCCTGACTGTACTAGAGAGGCTTTCTTTTTCACAATATTAAATAGAAAACTAGGAAAGTTTATTGGCCTTTTTTCATGGTGGAGGGCGCTCAAAATCTTGAAATGCAGTCCATGGAGGTACTTGTAGTGGCTTTCACAAGTAAAATAGGATATTATGAATGTAGCCAGCTTGCATAAACTCCATAGGTAATGATGTTCTTGAAGTGCTCTATTTCTTATCAATGTCCAACCGTGGGTCACCATGTAGGGTAAATTGTGCCCTGGCTGAGCACAAGTCGATATCCTTACTCCATTTTTCTCCTTCCTATGGAAACTTTGAAACTTCTACCATGATGTCCTCTGAGAATTCTATCCTCAGACCCTTAACCACTGCAAACCTATTGTGCAGAGTATTTAGAAATTGGAAAGAAATTTCTTCATCAAATTCGTTAAGGCTTAGGCAGTAATCCATCCAACCCCTTCTCTGAAACAATTCACAGGCAGCCAGGTCCCCAAGTATAACTTGATGATCTATAGGCTCATGCCTCTAAAGTTCTTCACCCATTGTTAATGACAAAAATGGCTCCGCAAGAGCTCCACAGACACTATAGAAAAATGGAAAATGTAGAAATTCTTACAGACTCCAGGTGTTTTTTATGAGAAAAAAATAAGTACATAATAGCTTTTAATTCTAGGAAAATAAGCATTATTTTGAATGGTATTCATAAATACATTTGCAAGAGTTAAGGTCTGCCACCCGAACGTGTCACAAAAATGCCATTATTAAGTGAACCTAAACTTTAAATTGCTTTCAAATCATGATGACTTAATCACAGAAGGATAGATAAGCTTCCACATGATGGCGGTCACAGTGAAAAGACAAGAAATAAAGTTTGCCTTTTTGCATGTTAAAATTGATTTGGAAATATTTTAAAACAAGCATTAAATAATCCCTCCCCCAACTAAGTTTAATCCATGGGTCCCACCAAGCCTTTGCGTGCAAGAGTAAAATATATAAAAAAAACACTTTTTCCAAAATAAAAAAATGAATAAAATAATATACAAGAAAAAGTATGTGTTACTAATCTGAGAGGTGCTACAAGAAGAGTGTTCTACTATGCTACATACACTGATGGAGTGATGCGATGGTATAGACACATGGTAGAGAGAGGGGCTGGGGTGGATTTTTATTGTGAAGAAAGCAATTCATGGTAGTGAAATGTTTATTATGGAATCTTTGATAAAAATCATAGTTTTGCAGAAATCTGAGTGGAAGACCCAGATGCTGCGGCTATATGAGTGGAGTTGTCTAAGCTCTGCTAGAACTATTGTAGGAAGTCTTGAAGAATCATAGGCTTGTGATATATCTTAAGACAATGCCCATTGACAAGTAGTTTGAATCACACAGGATCAATGGTAGATAGCTGAACCACAACATTGTCAAAAACTGAGACTATTTCATAGGGCCGTAACCAATGGGTCTAAAATTTTCTTGGAGTATGCTGATAGCATGAGGCATAGAGAAAGGCTTAATCACCAATGGAAAATTTATTATCCTTGATGAATCTTTCATGCCACTTCTTTCGCTGCTTTTGTATCAGTTTGGTGATGTGAAGTGTAGACTTCCTATACTCATCCAATCCATTAAGCTGTAGGAGCCTATCCTCTTGTCCTTGGTAAGTTTGATATCTAACTCCAATGTCATCTTGAGAGTCTTATGGTGAAACTCAATAGACATGGATGCAGATTTTCCATAAACTAACTCAAAAGGATTAAAACTAGTAGTGGTTTTCCAAGTTGTTCAATAAGACCAAATGGCTTCAGGAAGGCGGGTAGCCCAATGCTTTTTGTGAACAGCAACTATTTTGGTCAGGATGGACTCAATTTCCCTATTTTTGATCTCATCCTATCCATTGACCTAAGGATGGTATGGTGAATATTTACAATGCCTCACTATGTACTCATTCATCAATTCAACAATAAGATTAGAGGTAAACTGTGCCCCTTGATCTGTTACTATTTCTCAAGGCACACCAAACCTAGTAAAAATAAAATCATAGAGAAACTCTACTACCTTGTGATCCCTTGCATGCCTCATTGCTTTTGCTTCAACCCATTTTGTGGTGTAGTCAGTGCATACTAAGATATAAGACTTACCATGGGAAGATTGCTCAATGGGACCAACAAAGTTGATGCCCCATTTGTCAAATGGTGTCACCACCACCTAAGGCTGCAAGGGAATTTCATCAGACTTGGTTGGGCAGTCCATCCTCTGGCATCGGTCATAGTGCTTGGTATGCTTAGCTACATCCTTATGTAAGGTAGGCCAGTAGTAACCAGTTGTCAACACCTTGTATACTATCCTTTTTCCTACAAAATGGCCACCACATGACTCATCATGACAAGCCTGAAGGATGTCATAGGTATCATCTTTGCAAACACATATGTGGGTGACTTTATCAGGACATGTGTAGAACATAAGTCCATAGATCCATGAAAAGTTGAAGTTTTTCTCAACCAGCAGCCGGCGTTCACGCGGTGAAAAATGAGGTGGTTCTCTTCCTATGGCAAGGTAGTTGGTGATGTCAGCATACCATGGATTGTAAGTTGCAACAAAGAATAGGTGCTCATTTGGGAAGCTATCATCAATTGCTACAAGATCATCAGGAACTTGTAATCTAGAGAGGAAATTAGCCACCACATTAGTTTTTCCTAGTTTATCAATGATAGTTATATCAAAATCCTACATGAAGAGCAACCATTGGGCTAACCTACCAAAGATGGTGGGTTTTTTCATCAAGTATTTGATTGCTCAGTGATCAGTATAAACAAATACTTTATAATTAGTTATGTAATGTCTAAATTTATTTAGTGTATAGATTACAGCAAGTAGTTCCTTTTCAGTAACAATATAATTTAGTTCAACACCTTGTAGATTTTTTCTTATGTAATAAATGGCGTGCTCAACTATACCTTCTTTTTTTCCTAGCACTGCCCCAATGTCATAGTCAGATGCATTAGTTTGGATATGAAAGGGAAGCTTCTAGTCAGGTCCTCTAAGTATAGGGGTCTTTGTCAACACATCTTTCAATTGCTAAAATCATAGCTCATAGTCAATTGTCCATTCAAATTCTGCTTCTTTCTTCAACAGACTGTACAATGGGGCGGAAAGTTGGATGAAGTTCTTAATAAATCTCCTGTAGTAACCAGCATGACCAAGAAAACTCTGGACATCCTTCTGCTTTTCTAGAGTGGGGAGTTTAATGATGACTATAATCTTTGTAAGATCAACCTGGATACCAAATGATGAGAGGTAATGCCCTAGGACAACTCCCTCCTTCGTCATCATATAAAACTTCTCACTATTAAGTGAGAGGTTGTAGTCCTAACATCTTTTAAGAAATTTTCTCAAATTAGCATGAGCCTCTTTGAATGTAGTTCCATATGCAGTAAAATCATCCATGTATATTTCAATGCAGTCAACAACACTGTCAGAGAAAATACTTATTACTACCCTCTAAAAAGTAGGAGGTGCATTACATAATCCAAATGGCAATACAAAATAAGAAAATGTTCCCCATGGAAAGGTGAATGTTGTTTTATCCTGATCTTCTGGTGATATCTGGATTTGGTTGTAGCCACTGAAATCATCTAGGAATGAAAAATACTTCTTACAAGCAAGGTTGTCAAGTACTTGGTCAATAAAGGGCAATGGAAAGTGATCTTTCTTGGTGGCTTTATTAAGCTCTCTATAGTCCACACAAACTCACTAGTTGCCACGTTTCTTTGGGAAAATTACAAGATGGGAGACCCACTAGCTGTCAGAAATAGGATATATAAAGCCATCTTGGAGGAGTTTTTGCAATTCAGCCTTTACTATATCTCTTAGTACAGGGTTTATTCTTCTTTGAGCTTGCCTAATAGGTCTGGACTCAGGACTTATATAAATCTTATGGGTACACAATTTTTGGTCAAGTCACTTCATGTCAGTATAGTCCTATGCAAAAGCTTGTTGACTCTCTTTTAAAAGCTAGAGAAGGATAGAAATTTGAGATTCGGTGAGATTCTTATTAACATTCAATTCTTTACCTAAGGAAATCTCTATTCTTTTGAATTTATCTAGCATAAGAACTTCTACAAATGAAGGTGATTTTATCTCATGGGGCAACAAAGTATGGAGATAATTAGGTGCTGTAGGAAACTTAGATGAGGACTTCTTGGGCAATATGGTTTGCAGGGAATAGTTAGGAACATGACAAGAGGGTTCTTTAGAGCCATACTAGTTTGTAAGGATTGCTACTAGTATGTCATCTTCCTCTTGTGAGGCTATAAACATGGATTTCTACCGATAACCATAAGCTATTGTACTGAATTGGCTTCGAGGGGAGCATCTCCTAGATCTGGCCAGATAACTTGGTCAAGTTTAGCTTAGGGCTTGGCTAGAGAATACAGAGTTAATTTATTGGTATGAATGCCATCAGATATGGTCATTTTTCCTAAGCGACATGCAATGCAAGCATCTGTTGTGGCCAACCAAGGCTTTCCTAGGATTAATGGATACCCTCCTAGTGTAGCTTTGGGGGAAATGATGATGAAATCAGAGGGGTAATCTAGGGAATCAAGTGTGGCAATAATATCCTCTACCATACCATCTGGGTTGACAATGTAATTATCTGCTAACTAGAGAATGGTGGGTGTTTCCCTCAACCCAATGATACTAAGTCTTAACAATACATCCATAGTCATTACATTAATTGATGCCCCTAAATAAACCATGAAATTCTATATTTGTATACCATTAATGTGAATGGTAACCACTGGACTCCCTAGATCAAAGTACTTAGGTATCAAGGCTTTACTAAGCATAAGATTGGAAAGCTACCCAAGAACATGGACAGTATCAAGATCTTTCTTTTTCCTGCTAGGGTGCTTGAACTAGGCTCCCTTGATTGCTTTATTATAAATGGTAATTTCTTTGAAGGCATCTAATAATGGTATTTGGACAGTCATTTGCTTTAGTTGGTCAATTAGATCAGTTTCTATAGGATTCTCTTTAAGGGTTGCTAATTTTTGAGCCAATCTTTGCGGATAAGGTGGAATTTTATCAGCTAGAGTAGGTGGTGAAATAGGTGGAACAATAGTATTTTGATTGTCGGGAACTTCCTTAGTATCAGAAACATCATCTATTAGGGGTGACCTAGGCACAAGCAATGTGGTTCCTGATCTTAGGTGGGTGTCATTCACCTGTAGTGAATAAGCTTGCTGCTTGTTATTAGGATTTGGAGTTGTTTGTGTACGTAGTTGTGGCTTCTGAGGACTATTATTAGCTACAGGAGGTGGAGGCATAATAGCTTGTTGCTGAGGTGGAGGCATGATAGCTTGCTACTGATTAGGCTGATTGGGTCCCCACTAAGGTTTCTATTGCTAGTTACCATGTGATTTCCATTGGTTATTCTGTTGTGTCTTCTGGTATTGGTTAAATTACTTCTAGTATGGGTTAAATTGAGGTTGTTGTTGGAAGTTCTAGTTATACTATGGCCACTGATAGTTTTGTTTATTTTGTGGCTACTGGTTAGACCAATTATGATTCCAACTCCGTCCTTGAGGGCGAGAATTCTAGGGGTTTTGATTTTGCCACTGATTACTATTATTATTATTATAACCAAAATTATTCAGGGGTTCTTGAGGCATAGCTTGTATATGATCCCATGGTTGCCTTTGAGCCACATAAAAGACCTCTCCATTCTCCTCATCTATTTCTTTGAACTCAGTGGGCATTGAGTTAGTGTCTACGGATGCGATAGTTTTACACTTACAGTTTCTTTTCTTCTCTCTGCAGTGGGAGGAGAATTCATCCAGCATAGCTTCTGCATCCTCTTTCTTCCTCTAACCTTGCATGCTATCCAGCTAAGTGGCCATGTCATTGATGATGTCCTTCTTGAAGTCAGATAGGAGGTTGGACAACTCTATTTTAGATACTCCAGAACTATTTGTCTTATGAGGCAGATCCCGTAGTCCTCTTCCTTTTTTTACTATAGCTCTTGAGTAATTCAGACATATGGTGTTGATATCTGCCCAGTTCTTCTGAGTGATTTCCCCACCAGCCATAAGGTTCAAGGCTTCTATTCTCCCATCATTAACACCTTTGAGGACCAGATGCTTATGTGATTCCTCATTCAACTAGTGTTGAGTGTTGCGCTGTAGGTTAAACATAAACTTGGAAATATAGTCCTCCAAGGTTTCATCCTCTTTCTATGACATCTTGAAGATGTCATCTCCCTTTAAATCTCATCCTCTACAGTACTTTTTATATTTGGCAAGAAACATGTTTCTTATGGCATTCCAATTTGCTACAGAATTAGCTCTGAGGCCCATGAACCACCTTAGAGAAGCCTCTTTAAGATTTGACAAGAACAATTTCATCTTATGGGCATCAGTTGTGTAGTCGTAGCTCCTATTGAAGATGTCAAACTCGAAGAGGAAGGTCTTTGGATCTTTAGTGATAAGTCCATAGAATTTGGGAAGTGCAGCGGTTGGAATGTTCTTTAGGTTTTGGTTACCTTGTTGAGGAGGAATTGGGAATGGGAAGGTAGGCTGAGCCATCCTTGGAGGAGATCCTGGCGGTGGTACTTGATAGATGATAAGAGTTAATGGGTTGTCTTGATATTCAGGCTCATCAAAAAGGACATGCAAATGTAGTGATTCTTTGGAGGATGATGGTGATGAAATTTCTCCTTGGGCCTCAGCAAATGGTTTTTCAAATGGGTCTTCTTTTTCACTATCAAATCAGGGTTCCTCTGGCTCAGGATTGAAAAGATCAAATGGTTCAGCTTGGTATTGACAAGGAAGGAATCTCCCATGAGGATCTCTTCTTCTATGCATAAAATGATTGCTTGAAATTAAATCCTAAATTATGAAAACTGGAAACATCAATACCAAAGTAAGTTTGAACTAACACCATCCCTGAAAGTGGAGAAAAAAATGTTTGGCTAAACAATTGTCTTAGAAACACATAGCATTGGACTGCTATTTCAAGATTGGATACCCTAAATGGCTGCTAAGTAGATTATTTAGTCTCATTTAATTATCGACCATGGACGTCAAATTGGAATGGTATTTGCAAAGTATATGCTTCAAAACTGCTTGATTCTTATGGCTAATCCTATGGAATTGAAATACATTAAGCTTTAGGAAATCTATGCTATCTCAAGTAAATGTGTTTACTCTAAGAAAATAGTAATCATGAATAGGGGTTACTCTACTCACCTATGTTGTAGGAACAGTCCACCAGTTTTGTTGCTAGTGGTTGCAAGAACAACAAAGTTCTAATTACTTCTTACTGAACAAGGAAATAACTTATAATATAAAAGAGAGATTCACTCACCAAGTGGGCCCCCTTGGATGAGTGAATAGAAATGCAATCAAGATAAGAGACTGAAACTCAAATTATGCACTCTATTCATTCATGGAGAGAATGTACTTGGAAAGTAAAACAGTGTTACAATGTCAACTTCTATTCAAGAAAATATATCAACTAACTCGACTCTTCAAGAGTTACAAAAGTTAGCTTATTTAAAAAGAAACTACACTACTCCCTAAATCTAGGATCATTCCATTAATGAGAATCACTAATGGATGCAAAGTGCTCATAACAAAAAATATCAAACAACAAGAGTAAGTCTTCAAGTTCTTCCCATAATATAGCAGGCGCTGGTTCTAGATTTGCATAATGTGTTTACTCAGGAACTGAATTGACTTTTTCCTCCGCAAAAGTCTTGCGGCATGCCCTTCTTCAACCACTTACTTAATTCTTTGATATGTTGGTGCCTTTGCAGCAACAGTTGTCGTTGACTCCTTCCGCACCACACTGGTATTCTTGAATGCGCCAGTGCGCCATGACTTGATTCCTACAAAATGGTTAGCATACAAAATTTTTGATACATATATATATTATCATTTAATAATTAGGAAAGAAGTGTTAGTTTCCATTTGATACTCTTGCAAAGCATTCAGCTACAGGAAGGTGACTACCCACAAGCATAGCATAGGAAATAGGATTATTCATTAGCATGCAACTACTTATATCCTGCAACTTCTATCCATCAATTCCAAGAAAATACACCATGTTCTTACCATCCATTTTACCTACTTATGTCTTTACATATATAAAATATACATATAAAACCTTAAGTTTAAAGTCTTTGTTTCGTAAGAAAACTGCTGAAAAAGAAAGTAAGAAACATCAAAAAGATGGCCTTTTGAGAGGCTCATTAGGGCTTGTAGACTAGTAGACACACAACATAGAAGACATGTAGCTCCTAAACCCATGGTTCACATCATGGTCCCATTAGCCCTAAATAATTCTATGGAGTTAAATACTATTCAAGAAACTACATAATTGACTGGTACCATTATTTAGCATGGCACACAGTTAGTTTGAATAGAGGATGGATCAAAACCTTTGGCACCTCCATAATCATCAGATGCACTATTTGGCTCAGCCTAGCCCATTGAGCATATTTACACCATCTTCTAGAAGGTATGTTCTAGGATAGATACTGACACGAATGGGGATGATTTGCCATCCTATTCGTGTATATTTTCTTCTAGTAGATGCCATTCTTTTATCACAAAGGATGTGGACATCATCGAGGACCTGATGAACATGGTGTTTTCTGGTGGAAAGAAGTTTCATGTGTGTTTATTTTTTTATGACATGTTATTAATTAATCACATAATTTTTTTAAAAGTAAATAATTTTTTATTTATAGAACAATTTAAAGTGATATATGAATAATATGCATTGCAGGGTGCAAAAGGTGGTGTGAGTACACCATGTAGTGTTTGATCCATTTGACGTGCATAGGTAGCTTCAACACCCGAGGTAAATATTTTTAAATATTTTTAAAAATAGAATAATACATTGGTTTCAAAATAGCTTTTTTTAATATGTATATTTATTTGGTGTTTTACAGGGCTTGTCTAAGGCTTAGATGTCCCAAGTTGATGATATCACACTTTTGGCCATTGAATTTGGCCTAGAAAGCTTTGGGGTATCATATTTGTCATAGCTCTTATTTACAATTTTAATTGAACCCACGCAAATCATTTAGATTTAGGCTTTTTTGTCTTAGATTTAATAATATATATTTGTTTCTCTTATGTTAATTTTGTTTTTGCTAGGTCACTCCGCCTTTCACGAGTTTATCTTGTGTGTGAAAGGCATCTTCTAGCACACAAAGACATAAAAAGATATCCTCACGGACACCCAAATTCCACAAGGTGATTTAGTACAATTTAAATTTATTTGTTGAAATGTATTATGATTAAATATGTACATGTAGATCTTCATGAATGCACCTGATTTTTTTTTTTTATATACTAAAAAAATTGGGGTCTATAAAATTAATGAATGCACCTTTTGTCATAGAGGTTTAGGAGAGGAAAGAGGTAACATTTCCATATTCACTTTCCATTGCATTATTGTTTGCTCAAAATCTCTAAATTGTTCGTCTATGACTAGATAACATATGTTATCATTTTTCATATAGGAAATGGTCATAGTAGCATCATCAGTGGCATTGCCTATAAGAGTATAGGAGTACCATCTAAAGCTCTGATATGCATTTTTTCTATATATGTTAAACATATGTGTTTACATATAAGTACATGTAGATTTTTAGTTTTTTAGTGTTTTTAAACAACTTTAGAAAATTTACTTGTATTAATTCCCTTTTACCTACTGCAATCCCCTTCATGAATTCCCATAGATCCTCTACCATACCATTTTTTTTTGAGCCCCAATTGTCGAAGAGGGGGTCCAACACAACAAAGGGAATATGTATATTTATCCTCTTAGTTGAAACCCTCTCGTCAACTCCTGTTGTATCGCGTTCTTGCTTGTTTGAAAGCCCTAGTTCCTTAATCTATGACTATAACATCTCTTCTCATTTTGCACACATGAAATGATCCTAGCTACTTCATTAGTGATTGTGCCTCCTATGATTATAGGAGATCCAATTGAGGCTCTGGTGTGAATTTGTTTTTACTCCATGCATTTTTATTTTTTTAGTGTTCTCAACATATATGTTATTAACTTGTATTAATTTTGTTTTACCTATTATAGCCCCCACCACAACTTCCCATGGATCCTCTGCCTTTCCATTTTGTTAGGAGTCTCATTTTCCCAAGAAGGAGCCCATCAAATTTAATACACAGGCCAGTAGTAGAAGAAATACATGAGGTAATCAAAAATTCAACTGCAAACAAGTTAGAGTTCATTATATTGTAATTTTGAGAAAAGAAATATAATTTAACATTTGAATTATTCTTGTGCATCCATGTACTGCTTTGAGGAGGATTGATTTTGATGATCCACCATAGTCATAGATATTGATAGATACATATAGTTGTAGTTACGGTAATTGAAGGACCAATTTATGTATATGTTTGACATTTGTATTGTATATATTGACCTTATCATAACACATGCCACATTTTTGTAACTCTATTATTTGTTAGAGTAAAAGGGTATTTTCACTTATTAATTAAATCATTATTGATTTAATTATTCAGTCACCTCTTTATCTCTAGTTCACTTAAGCTAAACTTTAGACATATAATAATTAATTTTGTTATTAATTATTATCAAGTAACCTAGGTTTCTCCATCTTCTGTTGTTCAATCTCCTTTATAAGGATTGATCTCTTTGTAATTATTAATTCTTTTATAATTCCCTCTATTCTCTCTCTAAATGACTATTTCATCTTTCAGATCATTATGAGTTGTGTCTCCATTATTTTCTTTTGTGACAGGTATTTTGCATACAGTGGATCTTGGTGATTGAGTTCTTCAAATTATAACATGGTATCAGAGTCTTTCTCTTGCAGTCTGTTCTTGAGTTTTTTGAAGATTTTTTGGACGCTGAGGGTTTCAAGTTTTTATATTTTTTTGTGGGGATCTAAAGGAGCTATTTTTAGGAGCACTTTGGGCACAAACTGCCCTCACAGTTGCACTCAAAAGACCCAAAAACCCATATTTTCATATAAGACACGCCCAATTTGGACATATTTGCATTCAGAGGCAAAATTGTTTTGCATGTAAGACCATATTCTGGGCATGCTTTTCTAGGTAGCGAAAAAGTGAAAAAAAAATTCTTGGTACCTCCGCCAAATTTGGCCAAAAATTTAGAGGAAGTGCCAGATTTGGAGGCAATCACCAGTTTAGTGGGGCTCCACCATATTTAGCATAGCTTTTTTGGAGTTCTTATTTTGACCTCCTATCAATTTTTTGTTCATAACTTGAGCAAACATAGGCATTTTTTGCCAAACAAGATATTGTCAGAAAGCTGGTTTCGAGCCTGGTATGATTTTCTAGGTTTGGTTTCTTGATTTTTCTATTTTGTAGGGTTTTTTAGTCAAAGTGAGGGTTCCTTTTTGTACTCCAATCGTCATATCTTGCTCCCCTTGACTCCATTTTTTGACTTCCGTATGTCATCAGAAAGATGTTTCCATTCTCTTTCTTCTAGAATGAGTCTTACCACTAGAATCTACTCTAGGTACATTTTATTCATCTTTTTATTTTTTCCAATCTAGTGGATATCTTGGATGTTTCAGGTCCTGAGATCATTTTCCTTGCATGGGATGACTCCTTTTTAGTTGTTACATATGTTCTTATAGATTTATACCATTTCTGAGCATTGTAGATATCTTTTTGTAACAATTCTTTTTTGCAAAACGTACTGACATAAAGTGTCATCATTGCATGTTTGGGATCTTGCACATTTTGTGTCTATTTGTACTCGCACTACATAATAATGTGTCATGGGGGGTTTGATCTACCTTTTTCAAGTGAGTGTTCCTTCCATGACATTAGCCTCATTATGTGTGTCCAAAGATTGATCATCCACGACACCATCCTTTATATGTGTTTGGACTTTCTTTGACATGCAATTATTCTTGGAAGCCTCTTTCAGTGTACATGTCATACCTCTCCGTGCTCAACATTATGGGGATATTTCCTATTGGTTCTAATGCTTCCTTGGTTTGATGGAGTAAGCTATGTATTTAGTATTTGTTCCTATGTACTAGGCAGATGCAGTGGTTGGGAACCTATGCATTTCTGTGATGGATCATTTACCATATGGATACTTCTTTCATTCCTATTTTGGAGGTTCCAGTAGTTATTCTTTGACATTTTTTATTGCTTCATGCTTCTATAGTATTCTTCATGTTATTCTTTTGATCAGCTCTTCAGACTTTGGTGTTTTTTCCATCTGTATCTTTGAGTTTGAATATTTTCCTTATTTTCCATCCTGATTCAAGTAGTTTCATTTGAGGGTACTTGTGCAGATTACAATCTTCTCTAGATGAACTTTATTCATATTTTCTAGTTCATTCTCTCATTTGGAGGCTTCTTAAGGCCTTCACTATGCTTCATCTCTTTTCAGAGAGGGGTTTTTCCCACTAGATTTTATCCTTTTCTCCTCTTTAAAGAGATTTCTTATACTTGGGTACCTGATTAGGTCATGTTGTTGGGATCCATTTCCTGCTTTCAGTAGTTGTTTCTAGGTTTTTAGCTTCTCCCTACGTTTATCTTAATGGGGGGTATTAGAGTAAAAAGGTATTTTCACTTATTAATTAAATCATTATTGATTTAATTATTCAGTCACCTCTTTATATCTGGTTCACTTAAGCTAAACTTTAGGCATATAATAATTAATTCTATTATTAATTATTATCATGCAACTTAGGTTTCTCCACCTTCTTGTGTTCGATCTCCTTTATAAGGATTGATCTTTTTGTAATTATTAATTCTTTCATAATTAATTCCCTCTGTTCTCTGTCTGAATGCATATTTAATCTTTTAGATCATTATGAGTTGCGTCTCCATTCTTTTCTTTTGCGATAGGTATTTTGCATATAGTGGATCTTGTTGATTTAATTCTTCAAATTCTAACATTATTTACTTGGCATTTAACCCATTTTTGTATCTGTACACAATTATTGTTCATTTTCGTATATATGAAAGTTAATATTCAATCCAATTTGTTCATTGTGTGCATATCTTTGCACTCTAAAACTTAGTTATTTGCAAATGAAATGTGATTGAACTTGTTCATTGTGTGTATGTCTAGATAATTTGAAATGTACATATTTACAATTTAAATGTAATCCAATTTGTTCATTCTATGCAACTCATATGGCGTTCACTTTAAATTGACTATTTAATATAATAAAATGCATACATGTTTATTATTGGAGTCTCATTGTACTTATGAAAGAATGAAATTCAGACACAAGTGTCATCAACTACGTCAAATTTCATTATTGGAACGTGCACTGGGAATGATCAATTTATATATCTACCTCTTGGAAACCTTTTGATACGTTTTAACACATAAAAAATATTTTTTTTTTTATTAGAACCTTTCCTATGCTATTGGAGTAATTTTTTAGGTTTGGGAGAGTGTTTAGAGGGTAGGTGATTTGTAAAATGAGAATAATTATCCCCTAAATACTTGAAATCATCATTTTTGAGAAATTTGTTCCAAAACATGACATGTCAAGATTTACATATGTTAGGTGCCACCCAAATGGTTATCTAAAATAGTCAAATTTTGATATGAGAGGTGTACGTGTCAGAAGTTAAGAAAAAAAAACTTTGTTGAGGGCTACTAGGAACAAACCCTCATTGTGAAGGAAGCTTAAATCACGATATGTTCCTCATGGGAGTGAACCAATACCTTGATCATGTCTATTTGGGTGGTTTTACCCTAGGAATGATCCCACTTTTCCTCTTAGCACGCTAGAATGCTCAGTGACATACCCTACCACTGATGTCCCTTGTGTATCCTAAGTGAGAAAAACTATAAAACTTTGATGAACTATTTCTTTCAAATTGTGGAACCTAAACATGATTTGTTTGAACCTATAGGGTCATGTTAGGCCTCCTTACAATAACCTGTCTTGGTTTTTGAATGCTTAGAATCATTTTTGTAAGCCAACGATTTTTCTTAAGTTGCAAAAAGTGTCAAATGCACTTAGTGCAAAGTTGCCAATTATACCATATCACATTTCATTCATTATGGGCATGAATTGATACCTTGATCATGTCTTTTTGGGTGGTTTTACACTAGGCATGGTCCCACTTAGCCTCTTGGTACACTAGAATGCTCAACGACATACCCTATCGACGATGTCCCTTGTGTACCCTAAGTGAAAAAAAATTCCAACTCCGACAGACTATTTCTTACAAACCATGAAAACTACACATCATATGTTTAAACCTATAGGGTCATGTTCAGGTCCCCTAAAATAACCTATCTCAGTTTTTGAATGCTTGGAATAATTTTTGTAGGGAAACAATTTTTCTCAAGGTATAAAAAGTGTAAGATGCACTTAGTGCAAAGTCGCCAATTAGTCCATATCACGTCTTGTTCATCATGGGCATGAACTGACACCTCAATGGCATCTATTTGGGTATTTTTACCCTAGGAATAGTCCTACTTTTCCTCTTGACATGCTGGAACACTCAGGGACATTACCTACATAGGATGTCCCTTGTGTACCCTAAGTGCAAAAAATTGTCCAACTTTGACAAACTATTTCTTGCGAACCATGGCACCTGCACGTGATTAGTTTGAACTTGTAGTGTTATTTTAGGCCCCCATACAATAACCTATCTTGGTTTTTTAATGTTTAGAATCATTTTTGTAGGGCAAAATTTTTTCTCAAGGTACAAAAAGTGTCAGATGCACTTAGTGCAAAGTCACCAATTCAACCGTATCGCGTTATGTTTATCATGGGAATGAAATGAAACCTTGATCGCATCCCTTTTGGTGGTTTTACCCTAGGAACGATCCCACTTTGCCTCTCAGCATACCAAAACGCTCAGTGACATAGCCTACAAATAATGTCCCTTGTGTACCATAAGTGCAAAAACCTTTCCAACTTCAATGGACCATATCTGGAAAATTATGGTACTTTCCTACAATTTGTTTGAACCTATACAATAACCTATCTTAGTTTTTGAATTCCAAATATCATTTTTGTAGGGCAAAAATTTTTCTCAATGTGCAAAAAGTGTCAGATGCACTTAGTGCAAAGTTGCCAAGTAGCCCATATCACAGTATGTTCATTGTGGGCATAAATCAAAACCTCAATCACATCCTTTCAGATGGGTTTTCCCTATGCATAGTCCTACATTGCCTCTCGAAATGCCAGAATGCTTGCTGACATACCCTACTGAAGATGTCCCTTGTGTACCCTAAGTGCAAAAAACTATCCAACTTTGACAGACTATTTCTTACAAACCTTGGCACCTACGCACAATCTTCTTGAGCCTATAGGGTTGTCCTAGGCTAATCTAAAATAATCTCTCCCAGTTTTTTAATTTTTGGAATTATTTTGCAGGGCAACATTTTTTCTCAAGGTGCAAAAAATGTCAGATGAACTTAGTGCAAAGACGCCAATTAGCCCATATCACCTTCTATTCATTATAGGTAGAAACCAACACCAAGATCACATCCATTTGGGATGGTTTACTTGAGGCATGGTCCCACTTTTCCTCTCAGCACACCTGAATGCTGAGCGACATACCCTACTGTTGATATCCCTTGTGTACCCTAAGTGCAAAACATGTCCAACTCTGACAGACTATTTCTTGCAAACTGTAGCATCTACGCATGATCAATTTGAACCTATAGGGTCATGTTAGGCCCCCCTACAATAACTTGTCTCATTTTTTGAATGCTTGGAATCATTTTTGCAAGGCAAAAATTTTTCTCAAGGTGAAAAAAGTGTGAGATACACTTAGTGCAAAATTGCCAATTAGCCCATATCATGTTCCATTCATCGTGGGTATGAACTGACACCTCTATTGCATCCATTTGTGTGGTTTTACCCTAGGGATGGTCCTACTTTTCTTATCGACATGCAAAACACTCAGCGACATACCCTACTGGTGATGTCCGTTGTGTACCTTAAGTGCAAAAAATTGTCAAACTTTGATAGATTATTTCTTTTAAAATGTGGCACCTACACATGATCTGTTTGAACCTATAGGGTCATGTTAGGCACCTCTACAATAACCTATCTTAGTTTTTGAAGGCTTGGAATTTTTTTTATAGTGCAACAATTTTTTTCAAGGTGCAAAAAGTGTCAGATGCACTTAGTGCAAAGTCACCAATTAGCCCATATCATGTTTTGTTCATCATGGGCATGAACCGACAACTTGATCACATCTTTTTGGGTTGTTTTGTCTTATGCATTGTCCCATTTTTCCTCTCAGCATGTTGGAACTTTTAGCAGCATACCCTATCGGCCGTGTCCCTTATGTTCATTGGCACCTTTGGCAAACCAGTCTCTCATTCATTTAACAACAAAGGGCAATTTTGGAAAGAGTATCCCAATTGAAGAGAAATAGAAATCCTAGTGAGTATAAAGTAATTGCAGATCCAACAGCTATATGGTGCAGGAGCACTCGATGGTCTTTATGCCTCCGTGAGGCAATATTGAGTTTTGAGTCTAAAATTGATGTTTCAAGGTTGTAATAAAGTTTAAAAGACCATCTTGAAGGTTTTTTTAGTAGTATTGAGTCTTAGAGTGTTTCTTGGGTTCAATTTTGTAAAAATTACAAAACTTTCAATGTTCTATTTACCATTGGAATCCCTTATAAATTGGTATTTTGCAAGTTTAAAGGTATACTTTATGATTTCAAAGATTGTAGTCATGTTCTAGATGACTTTTAGGAGCAATATGTTGATGTCCTAGATGGATTAATTGTGTTCTTTTGTTCTTGGAGCAGCAATACCAGTCCATTTTAGAGTCATTTATTCCAATGAAACCTTACCTAAGTTTCATATATGGTGTAAAATGTCAAAAAATATATTCAAAAAGTTGATTGCATTTTGTATTTTGAAAGAGTCAGTTCATAGTATGATCGTCTATATTGTGTTTGTGGGAAGGGCATTGAGCTATTGGTTTATTAAAGCATCTATATGATCCCATTTGCAATCAATTACTACTTGTTGAGAAGCTTTGTTGTTGCTTCAGTGATTGTGGGGTTTAACACAAAAAATGATCTGACGACCTTAGTTTGAGTATTAACATGAAATATGACTTCAAAGATTCATAATTACCACATGGAGGCATGAAGACAACATTTTTTGTACTTTACACTTTTGCACTTTATTACATCATGAATGGTATGGTACAAAATTCATTTATTAGAAAACCAAAATTCATTTATGTATGGATACAAAATTTCAATCAAATGGTACATATTAGGATATACAGAATTTGGCCTCTCAATATTTTCAAATCAGCCCTATGCCCACTTTTATATACAATGTTTGGCATCTAATATACGCATGGCAGCTCATTACCGTTTATATATACAAAATTTTGCATCTAAATATGCACATTATAACTCATTACTAGTTTTACATACAAAATTTGGACTTCAAATATGTACATAGAGAACCTCATGGCCATTTATATGTACGAAAAAGAAAAGTTACAATGTTTTCCAAAAGATATATATAAAATTGTAAAAATTATTCTACCATTTTGTAGAATCATTCTTCTAGATGGCCCCAAACTAATCATGTGAACCTTCTAGATCAGCTCTAACCCTTCTTGTGTCAAGTATTGCCTCATGGTTAGATTCGTGAAGTTTCCACAAATTATTGTTAAGAGGTTTACCATGATACTTAATCAATTAAATATTTGTTGCAATAATAAGGTTAGATTATTCAATAATATGTCTATGTGTCTCAAAGTCGTCAAACAACCAAACCATTAGATTTTTTGATAGGGCACCTACATTTTATAGAAGGATAAGTTAATACAAAAATCAATGTAAAGTGTAATCAAATCAGTTTAAGAGGTCTCAATATAATGACACAACAATGGTACCTTCTAAGCCATGTCCCTATCACAACAAGAGATCCTATTGGGTACTCAATACCCTCTCCATCAATGACTGTAGTTGTCAATTTATTTTTGGCCTCAATACAATGACAAAAAAAGTAATATGTTCCTTATTCATTGTTCTCATCTGCAATAACTACATATACATGACCTGGATTTTATTGAAGAATAAGTACCAAACATAATGTAAAGTTTAATAAAATTATTTTAAAACTGATTTTGCCTAAGTAATAAATTGTGAAATTACCTAGTTCAACTAGGTCAGATACATTGTCAAAATTCATTGATGCTTCAATATAGTTCAATTGTAGTGCTCTAGGAAGCTGATATTTATCAAGGATTTGCAGAGATTTATAAGACAATTGGTCAACCCCAATCTTTTGATTCATATTCATCCCACACAAAATGCATACACGAAGAGTAAAAGCATGCAATCTATCTAGTATAAATAGCTAATGACACTGCATTTGAACTTCTAATGGATGCATCTCACTTGATCCTATAAGTGTACAACAATCTAAATAGTTTTCAATGTTAGATTCACATATCAACCAAAAATATCAAGAAACCATATACTTACTTGCATTACCTAATCCCATCGTAGAGTTACACCATTGCATAATTGTTTCTACATCTATTAACATTGCGCCACCTTTTTAATTTAATTCCTCTCTAGCAAGAGAAATTTTTACACATGCTCCCACACCATCGTGCTCTCCCTTTCCATGCCTTGCCTCAGTGAAATTCCAAAAATGTTACACACCACTTTTCACATGCATCCTAGTCAACCAGTAGAAAATCCTTGCATTCTTGAATTGTGAGGTGCAATTGCCCAACTATATTATGTGTTGGTTGTATCTTATATTCCTTTCCCTTAAATATTCATAGAAAATTATAAAGAATCATGGCACAAACTCTGACGAATGAGTACAATCATCCCTGATATGGAAGTGATACTCTCCTATAACCTTTCTACCCTCCTCTATACTATCATGCGCATGCATGAATGCTATGTGTAAAAAAGGTACAACTTGTGTAGAGTGGTAATACATAGTTTGCACTTCATTTTAAGGTTTTAGTGTATATTTCTCAGAAAAATCGCTGATACAGACAATAGTACTAAGAGGAAAAGTATCCTTACACAACTTGAACTGTTCATCTAACCATCTTTCTCTATTTGTATGACCTATCTGCTCACAAAATAGTTTCTCTTAAAAAATATTTATAAACTCAGTTATGCATATATCATTTTTCACTAACTCACACCTCTTTAATTATTTTCCATCTTTAATACCATATGTGACTGAATTTTATTTTCCAATAGAAACTAGTGTCCTACAAATTTCATGTGTGCTATCTATATGTATGCATCCATGCAACTGCTGCAAACCACCACATGTAGGGAAAAAGAATTTCAAACACATCATCTTATTATAAATGCACCCATCATCTCGTTTACATAATACAATTGAAATAAATTCTCTTGGTGACATAGGAGGTGCTTGTAGACCACATTCCTGCAAAACATCGTTAGTGTGTAAAGTACAACATACATGGCAATAAATATCGTAATGCATGGAAAATTCAACATGGACCCTACAACAATATGTAGTATGTGCATGATTAATCTTAACATAAAATAGCTTTTTCATCTCAAAAAAATCTTTGACTAATTCTAATCTAAGGAAAGATTTGAAGAAACCTTTCATAAAATTGTGTTTGAGTCATATCTAAATAGTGTTTTGGATGTGGCTCGCAATTTCTAAATCCAATTTTCCTTCTAACAACATTTGTTTGGTTGGGTGAAACCCTTGTGTTGTCATGACAAAAAAAATCAATTATTGGTCTTAATACATCAACAACAGCCTTGTCCTTGCTTGAGAGTCTACTTGAGAATTCCCAACGAGAATTATTGTTAGGATCCTTAATTTTCTCTCACCTCTCTAAGGTATTGTGTAATTTTTTTCTAATTATCCTTAATGACTTGCTTGTTTTGCTTGTTAAACGATATTTTTTTAATTTTCTTTCCCATTATGGTTGATGTGAGGACACGTTGAGTAACATTAGCATTTTTATTACATGATTTCGAACAAATGGCTTGGTATGCATCAAATAGATTTCTCATAATGGTTCTTTCACTATTATTTCCATATGTTCTTAACCCCAAAAATTTTATTGTCTCTCTAAATTTCATAGTTTTAATCATTTCAACAACAAATTGGCATCTTCCACTTTGATTTTTTGTTTTCAAAATAGTTATCCCTCATACTTCTAACCATTCTTCTACATGTTCTTTCAAAAATTTTATCACTCATATTATTCAAAATATTTTCATCAATGTCAATTAGAAAGTTTGGTTATCTATGAATTATTCTAGGAGTTGTTAAGATTCGTTCATGCTCTTCATTTTCATTAGGTGCATTATTCACATTAAATTGAAATGATGTATGTTCTTAAATTTTATTGGGTGCACTAGGTACATTCATCCAATCAAATTCAAATGGTCTATGTCCATCGCATTCATTACGTGTATTCATCACATGCACTTGAATTGGTGTATGTTGATCATTTTCATTTGGTGCATCAAGTGCATTCATCATATCAATTTGAATTATTTCATTCGGTGCATTAGATGATGTACCTTCACATAATCTCCTCATGCACTCCCTTTGTATTTCATTTTCTACCTCTTGTTTCTCAATTGTTCCTCTCTTCTTCTTTCACATCGTTGATATTGATTGTCCTACACATAATATCATGATGAACATACACAATCAAATACAAAAAAAATAAAAAATTATCATCATTTTGTTATAATCTAAAGTAATAACACTGAAATAACTTTAAGAACAAATAAAAAATAATAGAAATCAATCATTTCAAATCAAATTTGACAAAAAGAACACGAACATAAGTCTAATATTGTCATTGAAAGACATGAAAAATAATAGTGGGCCCTAATAACAAGTTGCAATGTTGTTTTTTTGGCCATTAGAAATAATGTACTTTCAGCTCAATGGAATCTAAAGGTCAACTTTCATATTTCCTCATAACCCGTGTGAGTTCTGTAGAACTATAACTTATGCTTTTTAGTTTTACATAACCTGCAAGGGTTATGTCGAGATGTAGAGAGATAAAGAAAGGGAGAGAGGGGGGGACAAGACCGATAGAGAAAAATGTGATATAGATAAGTAATAAAGAAAGAGGTATAGAGATAGGGAGAAAGGCAAATTAATCTATTATAGGACCCTTTATGACCCCTTAGGACCCTTTAGGACCCATAAGAATACATCTTAGAGGTCCTAAAGGGTCCTAAGAGGTCATGAGGGGTCCTAAGACACATTAATGTTGTGTCTTAGGATCTATTAATATTCCTTAGGACCCCTATGATGTGTTCTTAGGGGTCCTAAGGGGTAATGAGAGGTCCTAAGACACCTTAGGACACTCAAAATGTATTCTTAGGGGTTTGAATGGTTCATGTGGTTAATGTTTCCTACAACCTCTGAAGACCCTTTATGACCCCTTAGGACCCATAATATGTGATCTTAGGGGTCCTAAAGGTTCTTAAGGGGTCATAAAGGGTCCTAGGACACATTAATCTATCGTAGGACCCCTTATAACCTTTAGGAACTCACAGATATATTCTTAGCAGTCCTGAAGGGTCCTTAGGGGTCTAAAGGGATCCTAGGAAACATTGATGTATTATAGGACCCCGTATAACCTCTTAGGACACTTTAGAACCCTTAAGATGTATTCTTATGGGTCTTGAGAGGTCATAAAAGGTCTTAAGGGGATGACACATTAATGTGTCCTAGTACCCCTTATGACCCCTTAGGACCCCTAAAAATACATCCTGAGAGAGAGAGAGAGAGAGAGAGAGAGAGAGATGCATTTATACATACATATACATATATCATATATGTAAGTTTATATACATCTGTGTAGTGTATACTAAGTTTACAAGCATATGTTTTTATTTCTTCAGAACCTGTGTGGGTTTTGTAGAACAAAGAGTTATTCTTTTAGTTGTACATAATCCGCATGGGTTATGTAGAACTAGGGAAATGAATTTTAGTCTTACAAAACCTGTGTGGGTTATTTAGTACTAAGGAACCAGTACGTGTTATGGTTAGGTAAGAGGGTTGGACAATGACCCTAAGGCTTGGAAGTCATTTTTCCCTCAATTTCTCTCCCTTTACATGTCTTTTGATCTTCTAAGATGATTTCTCGACTTCCTCATCATCACGTTTACACATCATCAAGTGGGTATCTATAAAATTACTACCATAATCTCACATGTCTTCTCAGCTTTCGAACCATATAATGTTTTCTATTTTTGGACAAAATTAGCATAGTAAAATTTAATTTTCTTTACCAGTGTCTTCACAATCCTTAGAGACATATGTCTACCATTTTCTTGATAAATTTTGATCTACTTGACCAAATTCAAAATAAATTGCATACTATTTTTCTAGACTTGATTCTATACACTTTTTAAAAAGTTGGAATTTTTTATTATTGTGATGCAAGTTATGTCTAGCGCATAAACGTACACAAGATTTTTAGGATGCAGCCACTTCAAAAATCATAAAAAAAAATACTCAATAGAAAATTACAAAATAATACACAACTTTTAGATCACACTCTTACCTATCATTCTACCAAAGGGTTTTGAAAACTACTAAATCTAAATATATCTTTTGTGAAGAGCACGAAATCAACTATGTTATGTTTTTCTGAAAAAATAAGGAACAATTTTCTGTGTGTAGGGGGTTTGACACTCTTAATATTATCCATTTTAAAAAAACTTTAATAGTTTAGAAACTATATTCAGAATACTACAATTATTATTCTTTGAACAACTCCTAATTTTGAGTACATGACCCTCGAATTTCCCTTTGAAGTTTAGGTTTACCTAATTTTAGAAAAAGAAAGTGGCCACTTATACCCCCCTTTTTGTTCACCATCTTGGTACACTTACCCTATTCTAATTTGGGCTAAGGTTTCAGGGTATAGGTTGCCTAGGAATCCTATACCTAGGAAGATGAGACCAACTTTCAAGGGGGAGTCGAGAATCAAGATAAGATGCCAGAGAAAATGAGCTAGGTAACTAGATGAAGCATAATGGACATGAAATTTTGGAATTGCCAAAATGGGGCCTAATAGAGCGTCTACTTATAAGTACTTATTTTTTAGGATGATACACCTTTGAAACCATTTGAACTACAGTTGCATGACCTTAAAAAAATTTCATGACCTAGAGGAATGCAATTTTAAAATAGGGTAATAACCATAGTTTGCCACTATTTGACCTTATTTGGAAGGTGTGATAAGTCTTCTTTGTCTTGCCATCAATTTTGATAAGGAACCAACAACTTTACAATACCTTAAAAGAACTTGTAAATGTAGTCTTTATAGATGTTTATTGTTGAATGTTATACACTAATCAGTTTTATTTTTTTGTAAAATTTTATCTAGATATTGGTGGTGCGAGCTTTCAGCCACTTAATCTTATGTTTAGAAATGCATCTTGTAATCTTCCTTCATAAAGCTTCCCAAAATAATGCTAAGATGGTCATCAATTTAGGGGTGCGAAATTCAAAATTCACAATGGATATTTTTATTTCAATTCAACACTAGTCAATGGAGCCTCCTTCTGTATCTTGTGAATTTTCAAAGAAATCTTTAGTTTGTTTCTTCCTTGTGTATCACATCTCGAGCACAATAGGTGGAGAGTAGTAGTATTGTTTCACGAGATAGGAATGCATACAATATTTATCTTATCATGTATTAATGAAATGACTTCATGGTTGTCTATTGTATCTCATGGGTTACTTTATATTGATGTATTTGACAAATTGGTCGACATCTTACTTCAATTGTATCATCTTTTTCATTTGACAAGTTGGTAAAAAATGTAAATAAATGTGATGTATCATAGTTTGAGGGAAAAAAACTAATTTGATTTAATTTAAATGCATTATCTTTTCAAATGTTAATGGAATATAAATCCTTACACTTAAGTTCCTCTAGCCTTTTTAATTCAAGATCCCCTTTGCCTTGCTTACAATGTATATTATTGATTTATGAAATTCAATATTATGTTTTATACATCGTGTCTCTGTGCCAGAAGCAAATGCGTATTCTTTCTTCTTTATTTCTTCAGTGTCAAACTTGATTCCTTTTTATACTCATCACTTTGTCAATTTCTATTTCATGTCGTGTCGCTTGTTATTTTCCTAGAAACAATCTGCAATCACTTCAACAATCTTCGAGGATTTCAATTTTTGTGCATTTAGCACAATCATTAAACAATCAAAATGTGTTGTTTGTGCTTTTCTCATTCGCAGGCATTTTTACAATCCTTTGAGGCATTTCATTAAATAAATCGATTCCCTTGCCAGTGCCTTCACATTCGTATTACTATAAACTTGAGGCATTTTGTCAAACAGTTTTGTTGTATAATCTGTGCATCCATATTTTTCAGTCATATTGACCAGGGCATTTGGCCGCTTGTACATGCTTGAAAGTCTTCAAGTATATTCACCAAAATTATTCTCTACACATCTAACAGTCAATATATTTCATTTTCAAGATTAGATCTCTTTGAAATATTTTGTCATACTCTCCAAGTTTTGCATATATACCCATCACGGCAAGGTAGTTTCAATCACGTTATTTGACAAAAACCCTCAATTTCATACTTCAATGGATGTTCATACACTGTTTTGAAGCTCTCATTTTGTCACAGGCATGGGAATATTTGCAAGACTTGTGGATTTTAGTATTATAATTGCCAACTGCATTTTCCTAAAAAATTCTAAAGCCTTCTCAATGCAATTATCACATGCGAATTCTACAATCATTGTCTTCAATAGTTGACATGCGTTGTTTAAACTCTGTCAAAAACTTCCTGTGCAGCCTTTATATTTCTGCATTTCTCATGCATTTTGCCAAGTAATTCACATGCGATGTCCATGCTTCCAATTCTTCGAGGCGTTCCATTAAACAATTCAAATGCTTTCCACATTTTACACATGTTTATCGAGGCACTTGACATTACAACATCTGATAAAAATTTCTTTAATGCTTTAGTTGATGCCCATACTCTTCTCAGTGGCTCCCATTTTTGGCACAAAAAGGAAGACGTTGCCAAAGTTTGTGGAATACGGTTTTATACCTACCGATTTCATTTATCTGAAGGTTTCAAAGTATCTCAGCAAAATCACTTTGAACACATCATTTTACATGGCAGTCTTCGAGGGCACTTGCAACTAAAAATCTTCAATGCTTTTGATGGATGCTTCTACCCTGTTCTAAAACTCCATCTTGTATTCAGGCAAGGAAGGCATTGGCAATTTCATTCTGTGATAACATGCGTTGTGTATGACTCCATAGTTTCATGTGTGTCTATCAGGGTAATTGTAACCCCACACCCAGAATCAACCTTGAATGTCAAGTTGTGTGTCTGGATTTTGTGTGGGCTTGACTTAAAAAAAATCATTCTTTCACAAGTTTTACTTCCAACTAGCTTGAATGTGATCTTGAATGCATTTGGAAGACAAAAGAAGAAGTGGGTATTCATTGATGTTAAATTTCTAGCACCTCTCTAATATGCTCAAAACAAGCGAGGTCATCTTCAGAACTACCTTCAAAAGTTGACCAAACTTCCTCTTGGATCCACAAGAGCTAATCGATATGTTGACTGGTTATAAGAGAATGCTCAATGACATTAGAATCAAGAAATATCAACAGTCGAAGTTGCCCACTTAATCATGTTTGAAATTGCACTTGTTAGAACACACTTGAACCTATCAATTCAATGCCTTGAGAAAAATACAAAAGCCTTTTCTCGAAGGCCACCACTGAGCATGTGAATTCATTAAGATACCATGAACAAATGTGCCAAGGGAATTTCACTGACTTCATTTCATGTGCCAAAAATTAAAGGTCAAAGTTGACTTCTCCTGCAACTTCATAAACAGGCATACAACAAACTTTTATAAATTCTATTTGGTTTTGGCTTAAAAAAATCACTAAACCAAAAGTTGAAGATCTGCGATCGTGCACAATAGTACATTGTCATGAGAAAAATTACAAGACAATCACATTGAGACAATCACCTGACTCTTAGATATTGGCCTCTGAAGTTGATCATCCTGTCGCATTCAATAATGTGCAGACAACAAACATTCACATGACACCCAAACTTGGTACCTTGAAAAAATATCAGATTTGACTGTGAGGGGCAGAAAATGGACACACATACTAATTGATGACATATAAACATGATTCCCAAATGATTTTATATGACTATTATAGGACACTAAGTTATTTTTCATCAAACTAGGTTACTCAATAAACTTTTGCAGGGATACGTATATGTGCTTCAACTGAATTTTCACATAATGGGCATATATAGATGTTTACAAAAAAAAAAAAAGAGGCGCTAGCACACTCTTCACTCTTCTTAAGGTGATAGTTTTATATTGAATTATCATTGACCACCATTATCTTTTCATTGGAACTTGGAGATTGAGTTCTCTAGAAGGTATTATGAGGTGTAATGGCTTAGTTTTGATTATGGACCTTTAATAAAAGATTTACTGCCCATCATTATTGTATGCATTCGAAAATGGTCGTCTTGACTTTGGGCCCCATTTATTATTTTATCATTTTATCAAATTTTTGAATCAATGTTTTAGAACATTTTCAATTCAAATCAATTTTTTGGATCAAATTGTAATTAATTCAATTATTCAATTATTTCAATATTTCCTAAGGTTTGATTATTTTTATCTAATTAAAAGATTTAATCTCTCTTTTAATTAAATAAAATTCCTCTTATTTAATTAAAAGATTTAATCTCTCTTTTAATTAAATTTCTCTTATTTAATTAAATTTAATTCCTCCCATTTAATTAAATAAAATTCTTCTAATTTATTTAATTGAAAGAAAACCTCTCTTTTAATTAAATAAATAAAAATCACCACTTAAGGCACTTTATTTGTTGAAAAAGAAAATAAATTAAATAAAAAGGTAAATAAAATCACTTTTTTCTCACATCTTTCTAAGTGGTGGGTTTTTGCCTCTTAATCATAGTTTTTGATTTTTGCCTCTTAATCTCAATCGTTCACTTTCCTTTAAAAGGAGACCCCTCCTCACTTTCATATTAGATTTTTATAGTATTGTTATGCTGCAGGTTTAGAGAGCAACTTTGGAGGATAATTTGAGCACTTAAGCTCTCTTCTTGTTTTCTTTATTCTTGCATTCATGGCTCCTCATATAGATTAGAATCATGTTTATTTCCATAGATTAGATTTGCATTCATATTTCCTTTCATAGACTAATAT
>MU224675.1:2009761-2027034 GCA_018584345.1 Thuja plicata | reverse complement strand
ATTTGGATGCAGGAGAAGTGGATTTGATATGGTGATCATCAAGAATAGTGAAGAAAACCTCATGAAATTGCTTGCTAGAGTGTAGCAGCAAGAGATCCGACTTAAGGAGGGCATGTTTTTGTTTGAGAAAGAAAAATTAAATGTACAATACATGGTGAATCCTGAAGGAGAGGTTCTGGAAGTGAGTGGAAGGGTGAAAACTAGAAGGCCCTAGTTTTTGGAGCAATTTGGTGAGGGTATGATAGAAACCCCATAGGGCAACATGATATTTCCAAACCAATTTGATAATCCTTAGTTTTAGACCATTTATATACTTTGTGTAAAGTGGCATGTTAGGGAAGCAGATAGAAATGGTACTTCCTTTGTAAATGCACCCAAATTAGCCCTCTTGTAGATAGTGAACAGTTAGTTTTTGGGATAGTTGGTCCAAAGTACCAATACCAAATATTTTTATATGTTGTGTATAAGGATAATGGGTATCTGAATATGTAATTTATTTGGGAAGTTTTTTGGGAAAACTAAGAGTTATTTGGGAAAAACTCGCTGGTTAAGGCTATAAGGATAGAGAGCCTAGAGTGTGGATTAAGGGTAAGATCTTGGAGTATGACTTCAAGAACAACTTGAGCATTGATGGAGTCATATTTTAAGCCATATTGAATCCCTATAATAGTAAGGGAGTTGGGAGAAGTCAAAGTGATAGGTTAGTGGCATATTGGCACTTGGGGTCACTTGGGTAAGGAACAACATTGAAGAAACCAAGAACAATTTATTTATGAAATAACCCCAATATAACCTACCTCTTTGCATCAAATTCATATTTAAATATTCTAAGAAAAGATTAAACACATGATCCCATGTTCTAAGAAGCAGTGGATTACTACTTGTTTTTCAATATTAGCATTTTTTTTATTACTAGGTATGATATTTTTTCAAATTATAGTTTAACTACATGTTAGAGTGTTAAAATTTTATTTATATATGATCGTGAGGGTAAAGAAATATATTGCATATTTGGCAACTATCATATGATCAACTCTTTATATTGGTAATAAAATATTGAAGATGGTTATTCGCTCATAGTTATGACTTATTCTTTATAGGGATGCTCACATGTATGAGAATGGTTTTTTTTTAGACTTGGTTTATTTTACTACTATTTTTCTTACATTGGTTTGTTGTTTATTTTTATTATAGGTAAGATTTAATATGATAATATGTTAGACAAATTAATCTAGTGTGTTTACAATTTTTTTATTCTATTAAACTCATGTTTATGTAAGCTAATACTTGTATATGTCCAATCTTACCAAGTCATTGCATTTAGTGATGAGTATTAAAATAATATTATTAGTGAATTATTATTTTATTAAATTGAATATTTTATTATATCATTTGATGTCAAGGTATACATATTAAACAAAATATCTACATTGTATATAGCTATAAAAATATCTAAATATAGTATTTCTCTCATAAATTAATTCAAAATATATTTGTACTAAATCAGTCATTACATTGTGAGACAATAACACCTTCTATGTTTGATTTAATAATACCAATGTTGGTACTTTATCTACTAGAGGAAATAAAAATGAATTATGATTTATATGATATTATGCAGTAAAAAGAAAATCAATAAGGCTAGGTCAGATCCATGTAAAGCTTTGACACAAAGTAATGTTCAAGTAATGTTCAAGTAATGTTCAAGTAATGTGCAAAATTAGATTTAGTAGTATTTTGACATCAACATACATTTAAATACTTTCAAGACCTACTCTCACACCTCTTACACATTTCAGAACTCTTGATACATTCCAATGCACAATTTTTTTTTTGAAGAATAGGAAAACCACCAAGAATTTATGTGTTCCGTTTACATTGAGAGTTATATAAAAATTATAGCTAGAATATCAAAGGATATGAGTAAGTTCTATATATAATCTTCTAATGAAGTTGAAACTATTTTCTAAATGATATGTTGTGGACCTTGTGATAGAGCATCTTACTTTATAAAACATAACTCAAGAAAAAAGAGATTGCAAAAATAAGGGTAAACTCATTTTATCAAGTTGGGCATGCACATGGAGGGAAATTAAAATATAAAGTCCACTCCATCTTTGTTCAAGAAATTATTCAGTTACAAAACATTTACTAGATATATTCATTGTTTGAAGACAAATTGAAGAGAGTAATAGTTATGATTATTATGTTAGTCACTCATGAGCTCCTAAAGTAATAGTGTACAATGTTGTACTACTACAAGGATATCCATATGAAATGAATTGCACTATTGAGTTTTAGTACCACTCCTAGATATGTTAGACATACTTCATGGATTCCTTGGTTGCATGGAGCACCTAATATTGAAAGCATAGATTTGAATATGTTGAAAATGGTTTGCTAATTATGTAATACATGAATTAGTATGTTTCAGTGTGTAACAAGAAATGGACAACATTAAAAAAATGGTACATCACTCTGTCTCAAATGACCCTTGTCTTTTACCCATGCCAACAATATCCCCAACCCTTTTGCAAATTACAAACTGTTGTAAATAATGTCCAACAAAAAACTAAAGGTAGTAAATAAGAATGTTGGAAAAGAAAGGTATGATTACCAATATTACATTATAAGGTATCTTGGGATCTTTAATAAGTGACTACTTTGATTGCAAATGATGGTGGCCACACAAAATCCTTGCCTACTTGAATTGGTGGTAAGATGAAGATCCACAACTTATTAATTCTATCAATTTGTTATTTTAATATTGATTGCTAGCTTGTTTTATCTCTCCATTGTATTGTCATCCATAAAGAAAATGTTGATCATACCTCTCAAATCTATTATCAACTTCTAAAATATTTTTGTTTTGAAATATAGCTTCAAATATATTTTTATTATATATATTCCCTCAAATCTACCTCTATTTGTGGTTGTTATCTTTCAATTATATAGTGTACTGAAATTGATCATACATGAAAATAAGAGCACTAACAATCAATACAACATTGAGTATAACAATAAATAGAGCAACATTCTACATGGAAAACAAGGTCTATTAATGACTCGCCTTCACAATAATATCAAGAATAAAAAACCTATCAAATCTCTAAATATTTTCTACATATTCATTCCAAAGTTATAAACATATAGAAAAAATATGTATATAATCTCACGTAATTAAAAAGAACCATCCAAAAACATGAAAAACCAGCTATTAACTCTATATTTTAAATGATTTTTAAACCATTGTTATTCTCTTTTACATGTGAAGTTGTAATGGAGCTTTCATCTTTTTAAACTAAAAATTTACAATTTATAGATATTATCATCTAGAATAAGTTTTACCTCAAATTTCCATCCTATAAATAATTCAGTCAATAATTGTATTTCTTTAGCATCATTTTCTATATAATAGGGAATCCCATTACGGAAACACTTTATAAATCTGAGTAATCTTTCTATAGTTATAAAAAGACGGATGTGCCCAAGTTGAATCCATAGAGCCAATTGCTGGTTTCATTTTAAATAGCATAAATATTTAAGAAGAAATTATTCAACTCAACTATTGACAGACATTGCATGATTTGACAAATATTTGTAATGTTTAAGTTAAGTTTGAGAAAAAAACGCGGCGTGATGTGCAAGTTAATCATACGCTTTACGCAAACCTCAGCTTAAATATCACGCAAACCTGCAAACACGTCTGATAGATAAGACCTGACAACCTTATAAACCACAAAGATCAGAAACCATTGTGAAAGCAAAAAAGTATCGCCATATCTTATCTTTTCAAGAACGCTGCATGTGAAATCGCATAAACAGTCAAAAAGTACAAAATTATAATATCTCTGATCATGCAAAGAAAAGCAATTGTTGATCACCCATCTTCTCAAAGATGACGACAACCAGACAAACTGCAACTGTGCTCGGTGTCTCACGCGCCAACCTTTTCCGGGAAAACGATCACAACCAAACAAAAGTGTTACTCCAGCCCGTGAAGAGAATGCAACGTTTATGATTGAGTTGCAGAGATATAATAAGCCACATAAAATATCAAAAGTATTTCAGAGACATAAAAAAATATCCTGTAATAATAAATAAGAAAGTGTTTCATTACTTTGCAGATCGTATATACAATGAGTAAACCATAAGCCAGTGAATCTCTTCACAATTGCCTTGCTTTATGTTAATGAAATATTAGCTAAGAATTTATCCATTCAGTGAATTTTTGCAAACTTCAACGGAGATCCCATCATGGTAGAGTCCTGAGAATTCATGGATGGCCAGCAGAGGAATTTAGAAAGCGTAGAAGAAGACAATTGTTGTGGGTTTTTTATGTCATTACTTGTGGTGTGATGAGAAGTGGAAATGGGTGAAGTGACTGGCTGAGAATCCGAGGAGGTCATATGGGGGCTCTGCATGTGACCGAAAGAGGGCGAAGAACGCATGGAAAGCTGGGGGATTTCAACGGTTTCTAGAGCCGGCGGTGGGTGTCGCCATTGAGGAAGCGGCCCAGCCAAGAGAAGCGTGTTTAACAAAGGCCCTGCTTGCATGACGGCTTCTAAGAACCTTCCACGTTCTGGTAGTGTGCTTAGCATTACGTCCGGGTCAGCTTCTGGCGGCTCGGGCAGGTGGAGTGGCCTTGCATCCATTGGGGGACTCAGAATCCGGGCAGTTTGGGGCTGCTGATTGTTGTACGCCATGCAAGCCGACGTCGTGTTTCTGACGGCGTGCGTGGGCGTTTCGTTTTGCCACAAGTCGTGATTTTGATTCTCCATCATTCGTCTCAGATTGTCGTTGTGTAGGCGCTCAGACTCCTCTTCCTGCTTTAGAAAAGATAGTTCATCGTCGTCCTGCTCCTGTTCATCCTGTTCATCCTCTGCGAGGTCAAAAACTGGTTCTTTTTCTGTCATATGAGCGATGGTTGATGAGATTGGATTAAAGTCGTCTGGATCAGAAGTAAAGTCAAAGCGGCGTACAGGTTGATTCCAATCCCAATCCACTTCGTCCACGATGAGACTTCGGGATGAGCCCTCTGGAGGTACGGTTTCTAATCCTAATGGGGATGAGCCAATTGGCTTGTTTCCCCATGTGGGTTTTGAGATTATGTTGCTTTGCTGTGCTTGTTGTGTGATTTGTTGCCTCAGTATGTATAACTGGTCTATAGCTTGGTCTCTTTGCTGCACTGCCTCATCCCTTTCTCTGCGCATTTCTACTATGAGCTCCTGTAGCCTTAGCAATTTGGTCTCCAGGTTTTCGTTCTCTACCTCTAATTTGTATCTTGATGCGTCCAGGTGCGCTATCAGCTGCTTTACTTGTTCAATGTTCTGCAAAGGAAAAAAAAAAGATCTTTTTATTGAGTAAACTAGGTGATGATGATGATGATGATGAAATCTCATTCCCCATGGTCAAAAAAGTTCTTGATATGTAAAATCTGCCTGCAATGATTCAGCATAATATGTTTATAACTTTTGGAACATTAAGTCAATGAGAGAGATTAGTTAATTGCTAAAGAGAATCTTTCAAAGCAACACTTAGGTCAGTGGAGATGATTAAATAATTGGCATTTGCTGTTCTTTGATTCCTTCAAAGCGATTAGGTGTGTCTTGCAATATAACAATTATGAGGAGAACAGTTATATATGTGTTTGTTCCTCGCAAAAGCATCGTGTTCTTCTAGATGGTAAAACTTTGAGCAACCATAATTGAAAGTACAATTTAAACCATAAGCATTTAACCATAACGTCATGTAAAGCATTTTAAAATGCAACTGTTGGGTACTAATCAAATATAGAAATATTAAAGAAATGCAAGAACTGTTTCTCATTATGTTAGGTAGCGAGATGTTCGGATGAAGATGAACTGTTGGAAAACTAAGTTCACATTGAAAGGATCCTCCAATTTTAATTAAAAGACTGTAATCAATTGGTGATTGTCCATTTCTTGATTACACCATCCAGTGGAGGTATGATATAAGGGATGTGCCTGGATCATATCCTCAAGATTGTGAAAGAATAGACATTCTTCAGTCTTTGGTTCTTTGGGAAAGAATCATGAACATAAGCTTATACTTCTATATTGAATAACAGAACAAACTCATAGATAATACAAAATCCTGTGCATGTTAGCAGTTGCACTGCAAAATTAGATCTTGTTCACCAAGGTTTGAAATATAGAGGAGCATTTTCCTGGATCTAGCAGACTGAGTTAGTAGTTAAACAACATCAAACAATCAAGTTTTAGCGAATCTGACATTCACAATGAAAACTATTTCCATATTGAACATCTTACAGAAAACAGATAACATATAGAGGTGAAGGCAACTGTAATCTGGGACCGGCTAGAAAATGGGCTTCCTTAATTTTCTCATCTGGTCTTGTCAGGATAAACAAAACTCTTTTCTTTCTTATCCTTGCTTGGAATTAATTATAGATACTGGCCATTAAATCTTACAGGAAACTCCTAATTCCTACTACGCTAGAAATCATGCAGACAAAATCACAGCACATGAAAATGAACCTTAGATATTTCCAAAGTTATCTCAGATTCAACTCTCCTCTCAAAAGCAAAGCAATAGTTCTAACACCATGCAACAAGATTTGGTTTTTTTAATGGCGGACGCTCCCAAGATGTATTAAATATCAAGATATCTCCTTGCAAACAAGGTATTTGTGCTTTTTTGCCAATAATTCTGCAGAAGACTGACCTTCTAAATTGTGAAGGCAGAAAATCTCATAACACATGTTAAGGTCGCACCTGCAACTCAACCAGATAATTGTTGGGTTTTGTAGCACTTGCTAACCTACAAAAGCAAAAAGCTTATTTTCTTCTTCTGTATATGAGATTCAAGAACAAACTTTGAAGCAATTTTACAACAACTGGATCCGTGGAAAACCAGAAGATGATACAGAACGAGTACTAGGAAATACAGAAACAGAAAGAAGAGAAACCAGAATTGTGGGGATGGAGTAGTTTTAAATGAAATGGTTTGTGAAATTACCTGCACGCCATGGTGCTGATTCAAAGCGTAGTTGTTGTTAATGAAAGGCGCGCAGGAGTTCATGTCCATGATTATTGCTGGTGAGAGCAAAAGAATACAGATAATGTAAAGAGGATCCACAACAAAGGCGGCATCTGACATTAAGTGTAGTCCTCTTTTCTCTTTGCCGTGAAGGGTATTCCAATTTGCAATTGCAAATGCAAAAGCAAAAGTAGGTTCTTTGGCCTCCCCGTAAGAACGAATGCGTTTCATTGAATAGCGTTGGGCACTGACTGTTGGGGCGGTGGAGCCCACTATGCACTTTCCACGACGACCTCTGTAACTCCAGACGAGTAATTAGGGAAAATAATGGGTATATTCTATTTCCGTGTTGTTGCCCTTGCATACAATCACACAGTCCAAGGCAGAGTGTGAGCGTTGATTATGCCTTCAAAAATCGAATTACATCACCTAATTCTTCTCATTAAGGCCCTACGAACAATTCCTCGCCGACACGCTACTGGCAGTCCCCGGTTTCCTTTTGTTTTTGCATGGAAATTAACCCGTTAACATACGCTCCGTCCACCGTTTGCGGACCATCTCCGCGTTGGTTATAAAATTGTTTATTCGGGCATCAACCTTTGAATTTTCTCTCCCACGCCTGTCCATTTCATCACACCAAACTTAGTTGCGCTTTTGGTCACATGCTTCCCTAGCAGCCACCATATGTGTATGTGGATTTGGACAAATTAGGAATAAAAATTTCAATCTTAACCATATTTAGATAATTTAGTAGGCTTTTGCATACCGTAAATATTTGGTAAGGTATTTTGGTATAATGACAAGAAGAGAAGAAGTTTAGAAATGTAATTTGAATGGTATCCACATTTAGTTAAATTATTGGGCTCTTTTATATGTGAAAATATAGTAAAGTGTTCTCACATAATTATAAGAAACAATTTAAGAATAAAACTTCAATAACGATTGTATTTAGATAAGATACTGGATACTTTTATAATGCAAACATATAGTAAAGAGTTATTGAATAGTTAGTATTTTATTTTTATTAAGTTAATTTGAGTGAGGGTAAGGGTTTTGCTCATTCTTATTGATTTGTTTTACATATCAAATAGTGAGAAAATAGTTGAGAGAAGTGGTAAGGAGATATAGACCAAATCATTGAGAAACACAAGTCTGAAGACTATAACAAAATGTCATGTAGAATTGGGATAGGTTCAAACATCTCATGCAACCACATAATAATAATAATAATAATAATAATAATGTATTGAAAACATATAACCATAGTCAATGGGCCCTTCGTCTACTAGTGAAGTTAAATGGTTCACAAAGAGCCCACCAGGGTTCAAGTCTTGCCAAGTGCAAGGCTCGACATTATAAGGGATGGGGCTGGGATCGTCCCCCAAGTGAATTTGGCAGCGTGGATGCTCCTCAGTCCTTGGCTGTAAGCTAAAGAGGCACATGTGGGTTCGTATCGGGTTCCTAAACCCTCCATCAAAAAAAAAAAAATATAATCATAAAGCCTTAGATGACATCCTCCATTTTTTTCTAGTCTAACCCTCTACTAGAAAACCTTTGATTTCTTTTGCTATCTTGGTTGGATTGTAATGCTCATAAATAGAGGATATTTTTTTAATGTGCACAACTCTAGAGCATCAATGATAGAAAAATAGAAACCCGTTGTTCTTTTTAGATAACTCTAGGCTCTTTCATACTACAAAGATATAGTAAAATGTCATGGAATAGTGAGTATGTTCTTTTAATTTGTTGTTGTTATTATTTAACTAATTTAAGCAGTGGCAAGGACTCTCTCCATTTTATTTATTTTTTCAAGATATAAAATAGTTAGAAAATCAAGTAAAGAGAATAATTATGCAAATAAAATGATTGAGGTCCATGTGGTCAAGAGGTATAGACCAAATGATTGAGAAAAACAAGTCCTGAAACTATAAAACAATGCCTTGCAGAATTGGTACAATAAAACATCTTATTCAATCACCTTTTAACTATTAATAAAAAAAAAACATAGAAAATAATGAACAACAAAAAATCACAACATATGTTGAATATTTATCACCATAAAACCATAGGTGTCATCCTCTAATTTTTCTAGAATAAACCACTACTAGAAAAAATGATTTATTTTGTTGCCTTGGTTGGATTGAAATTCTCCTAACTAGAGGAGGATTTCTTAATATACACAAATTTTGACCATCAGAGAAATTTGAAAACCCATTGTTTCTTAAAGATACACATATATGTTTGCCACATCTTTGGTAAGAGTTGATAGTTGGGATTCCATAGATTTGACGATGTGAGTAGATTCCATCGTACAAAATTTTGAGTTAATTATGGGGACATAAGGTGTATATGTTGGTGATTTGGGTGGCAATTCTTAAATCCTTAAGGCTAGATAGTCTCGCCAGTGCTCGGGTGTCAAATATAAGAGAAATATCAAACAAACTATTTTTAGATTGAGAGTTAATGTAATGTGCCCTTTTTAAAGTATGATATAATAATAATTAATAATAAAATTATAATATTAAAATAAATAAATAATAATATATATAATATTACATAATTACAAGTTAATTAAGTTTAACAAAAGGTTGAGAGGCATGCAATGGAGAGTTGTGACTCTCTCAACATAAGGTATAAAAGGGAGGAGAGTACATTTGAGAGGAGATATGGAGGAAGGAGGAAAGATGGGAACATAGGGATTAAAGAAGGATTTATGGAAGAAGAAATATGAAAATAAGGAAGTGACACTTTCAATGGCAGCAATGATGAAGGGTTGTGACTCTTTAAAGGGTTCCAATTATGAAAGCTTGTGAGTCTCACAAAGGGTAAAAATTATTAAGGGTTGTGACACTCTCAAAAGGTGGTAATTATTAAATTTTGTGACACTCTCAAAGGGCATAAATGATGAAGGGTTGTGACTATTTCAAAGGGTAGTATTTGTGAAAGGTTGTGTTGATTACAAATTGGTAGACATGATGAAGAGGTGTGACTCTCCCTCACATTGGAGGATATAGAGGGTAGAAGAGTTCATTTGAGGATGACATAAAAGAGAGATCAATTTGGGAGGTATGTTATAACTCTCAATGGGCAACAATATGACTTTAAAAGGGTAGCAATGGAGGGTGGTGACTTGAGCCTTAAAAAGGTGGTGACCAATTCATTAGTCAAGTACATAAATAGATCATTCCAATAATTAAATGGTTTCTTATGAATCTTCACTCATGAATCCATAAAAAAAACCCTTCATTCATGTTTGAATTAGTAGTCCCTCAAAAAATCATGAAAACAATCAATCAACAAGATCAAACAAAAAATTATGAAATCCATATCAATCAACACTTCATCTTGGGATCAATAAAAGAGCAATTCAATGATCAAATCAACATCTTTCAATAATCACTCATCAATAATCAAATCATCAATCATTGAATCATCATTCAGTAGTATATCAAAAGATCAACTAGGGGAAAATTTGATATAATGAAATCGTTCTAAGAGAATATTCTGATATAAGGGAATCTGATTCAAATATAAAAAAACCTATGTCAGAAATTCTAATTTAATAATATTTATTATGAAAGGGTGTAATTATGCTTGATGTGTTTGATAATATGAAATTTGGGTGATATGGTTATGCATTTTTTTATGTTTGATATATATAGTAATTTGGATGATTTGATTAGGTATTTATTATGCTGACACCAATGATATTATTTGGGTGAAGTAAGATAGGGAGATGTGGTTTATCAACTCCCTTTAACTAATTATGTCACCCCAACAAATGGAACTAGTCATAGTTGGACATTCCTGGCTCTTTGGGATCAGACACTATTTGATTATCTGAATGGTTGGGATTTGTCATAGTTGGACACTCAGGCTTCTTTTGGGGTGCCCCAAGGGATGAAATTGGTCAAACTTGGATGTTATAGCCTCTTGTGAGACAAGAGAAAGTTACTATGAAGTGAATCTTACGTTCTCTCAGGTGTAGTTATGTTGGGAAGTTTACTGCTTCCCTCTCGAAGTTTCTACCAAGATGAATTTATGATTTCTTATGGGATAGTCATAAAACTTATCTTAAACTCCTTATGCACTAGCTAATGTATATGTAAATTACTCTCTAAAATTACTGATTATGATTTTTTTTGTAATAATTAATCATATTGAGGAAAAGAAGGGAGTGCAAGGAGGAGGAACAGTGGAGGATCTCTTACTAGGTACATCACCTTGTGAGAATAGTTAAGGACTACAAGAGGTCAAATGATCTTTTTCCCTTGGGCCTAGGGTCGACGTACATTTTGTGGGCACCCTATTTCAGTCTCCCCTATGAACATCATATTGATCAATTGTGGAAATAAACTAGAGGAAATCCTTAATGATAAGGTGAGAGGAGTTCATGATAAAGAGGAACAATGAACATATCTCACTAGGTACACCACCTCGTGAGAATGGTTAAGGAAAAAATGAGGCCAAGGGGGATAGAGATTCCACCCTTGGACCTAGGGTAGGGGATATTTGGGGTACATTATCATGTCTCCCTTCTCAACCCTTGTTATGGTTGAGCTCCCACATAATCATTTAGGTTTATGTAAATATAAATATTTCTTATCTGTAGAAATGGATGTATCTCATGAATTATATCTACATTATTATCTAACTTGGTTGCAAGGTTCCTAAATAGACTTGTCTCATCTTATTATTAAGTAAGGATTATATCTCTAACTATATTACACTCCTTATTTTATTTGGGTCTGTGAATTTAGAGTGAAGCATAAGGTGATCCAAGAAAGGTACATTAAAATTAAGGACCAATACTTAGGTGATTATGAACTCCTACACTTATAACTTTATTAAATCAAGGGAGGTTTTCGTATTGTGTTGTAATATATATTGCTACAATTACTAAACACTAGCGTTAATACAAGAGCATAGCCCGTCTTTAATTTAGTTTGAACTTTGTGCTTATATATTTTAGTTTACAAAACTTAAGGTCAAGTACCATATTAGATAGATAGCTTACCATATAAATATATCTAGAATGTGATTAACTTGGGCACATTTAGATATCTAGGATTTGCAACATGACTTAAAATAAATAAAACTTAAAAAGAAGTTTACATTAAGTTGTTATGAGTGTGTTTAGAAGATGATGACGAGCCTATAGGAGAATGATGCCTTAATCTAGTTAGGTGTCAAGCACCATATTAGATAGATATCTTACCATATAAATATCTATAATGTGGTTTATGGTAGTCCATAAGTTTTTTGTATACATTTGGAAATGGAATTTAGAACATGCGAAAATAAATAAAGCTAAAAAATAAGTTTATATTTAGTTGTTATGAGTAAAACCTAGACAAAATTGGTTATAGAGGTGGAATAAAGGAATCCCATGAAACAAAAACAAATGATCTACTATCTATACCAGAGGAAGAACCATCAACGGAGGACAACATCCCATGCTCAAATTGCCTATATTGCAAAGGAGGGATGTTACAGGCTTCACACCCATTCAACTAAAAGCCCTATATTTTGCAAACCTTCATAGAATTGACATTACACTTATGGAAGATTCTTGTACATCTTAATTTATTTTAATCTTTTATTAATGGCCATATATTTGTTATAAAATATACGAAAGTATAATTTTAAAATAATTATTGCATGTTAGAGCTTTTAAACAATTTTAATTATTAGGGTTCTAAATATATTAGATCCTCTCTCTTGGCCACCACATGCATGATGGAACATTAGCTATTTTAGATTTAAAAAATTCATGTGGTTAGGAGAATAAAAATGTTTCCATGTAAGAATTAACCATAGGATAGTTTAATAAAATGAGCCTAGGATAGGAAGGGGTTGAATGATCCTCTAATATCATTTTAGGCACTTCAAATTGTCCTAACTTAATTAAATGAAATATTTATTTATTTCATTATTTCACAATTATTCAGGCTCTATTAATTAAATAATTATTATTTATTCAATTAATTTATTAGCCTCTTCTACTATTATTTAAATAAATATATTTATTTATCTATTCAATTCATTAGGATTTTCAATCACATAAGTAAATAAATTAAACATTTAATTAATTAATTTATTATCATTTTATTTTTAATCTTAGCCTTCCAATTAATTCACATGGATCATAATCTAAATTTGCATTAATGTGAAAAATGTCACTTATCTCTTTAGTCATCTTTTTCATTCACTTCTCCCAACATGTCTAGGTTCATTCAATCCAAAGACATGTTAGCAAAGTCAACATCTCTACCTATTCCTTACCTTCCACTTAATCTCATCCCTTCATTTCTAATCAATGTCTTAATCTTATTAATTTCCACCTAGCCTCTTATCTTGGTTGTTCATATTTTAACCTTTTTATTTTATCTCCACCCTTGATTCTTTTGAGGGCTGCTATGAAAGAAAATCTTTCTTCCCAATTTGAGACAATTTTTTTATCATTTCATCATCTTGCTTTATAGCTACATCAACATCAATCAACTATACTCCATTCCTCTAATGTCATCTTGTGCATGTATACCAAATAACTGAGAGAAAATATAATTTCATACATGATCTTGAACGATAGAAAAAATGAAGTCAAGCATTACATGAATGTTATGGTATAGCTTTTCTAATTTTTTGTTTTATATTTCATGAGGAATAGGTCTATTTATTTTTTGTTGAATTAGTTTGTAATCTATACTTGTAGTTGGATTGTTGAGGTTTACAAATTGGATTTCAAAGTTAGCATTCATAATCATCAAAGAAAAATTATGGGTGAAAGAAATATTATAAAACCATGGTAGCACAAGGAGAAGACATCTCCCTTAAAAATTTGTGGTTTCCTCATTTACTACTTGATAATAATGACTAATCATTGATAGACATTCTTATAGGCTTGAGAATAATAGTGTATAACACTTTTCAACATTATTGGTTTACAAAACCTTTTTTTTTAGCATTCAACACATTCCGTCAATTATATTTAGAAACAACCTAGCAAGGATTCAAAGGCAACACAAACTAGTGAATTTGTAGGGATAAGTGGTCCCCTAAATCTAACTAACAAGTTTACATTTATTTTGTTTTAGGGACTCAAACTAATCATAAGGCGGAAGCTATGACTTCTTATCAAAGCCTTCTCCTAGCTAAGAAATGGAATATCATAAATATTTGGATGGAAGGGGATTCAAGCAACATAAGTAAACACCTTACTTAAAATGTAATCCCTCATGGACTATTACAAACATTATTAAGGCTTCTTGGGATATTATCGATAATATGGATGATTATTATATAACCCATGATTATAGGGAGATAAATGGGGTGGCTAACTAGGCTGCCAATGTGGTGGTGACGAGTAATGATATTAGAAAATGGAAAGTTAGGAATGATTTTTCGTATGAGGTGAAATTACTAATCTTTAGTGATAAAACTCACATAACGCAATGTGTCAAGATGACATCCAAGTAATGAAGTATGAAATGACATGGGTTATTAATAACCATTATTACTCAAAAAGGGTTTGTAATCCAAAGTTTTGTGCGGTTATTATTACGCACACTTTCTGGGTAACTTTGGATTTATCTCTATTGTGTGGCTTTTTACGACATTACTCTGGATGAAGAAACCTAAGAGTTCTAGTCTACATAAAAACCTTCATTGAAGATGCTCTAACAATGCGATGGGAGGCACAAAAAGAGAATGGAGCTAATTTCGTGCAAGGACTGGAGGAGAAAGGAGCAGGAATGGAATATTTTGAAGGAAGGTGGCTTAACCATGTATATGGAGAGATTGCATGGTAAGGACTTGATAATTGCCAAAGATTTTCTAAAATTCTGTAAGAATGGTAGTTTGACCATGGGGAACCAGAAAATTAAGGTTGACAAAGTCCTTACCTCATAAATTACTAGTCAGGTACGTGATGGTAGCAAGTTCTACAAAGATCGTAGATTGATAGAGAGAGAAATCAAGCATTTTCCCAAGACTAACATGGAGAAAAAGAAACTGGTGAACTATGCTAACACTTATTACTCTCCCAAAAAAAATTAAATCCCTTGGAGTAATGTTATTTATGCAATAATGAATTATGCTACCCTAGATGGTAGATACACCAGAGCTTATGGTTACCATTTTGTTATTCTTAACCATTTCCACCATGGGGATAAAATATCTCTATCATATTATCTTCTCTATTACATGGATGCTACTATGAAAGAACATAAGAAAAACCCTCAAGGCGATCATGCAATGAAGTAGGGTTTGATGGTTCTTATTTATGAACACCTTAGGGCCAAGCACGTTGTTCATCCCTTGTCTCAAAACTCTATTTCAGAGGAGAAAGACATGGATGATGATTTCTCTATGGAAAAGGGTACAGAGAGTGATTCAATGTCTGATACAGATTCCTCTTCTGAAGATATCAAAGGAAAATGTAAAATTAATCCAAAGAAGTTGGCCAATTCTTCCTCTAAGAAAGGCCCCAAGTCGAGAAGGAAGAAGACCCACATTTTTATGGATTCCTCTTCTGATAAAGAGGAGGATGACTATGTTTATTTGGAAGAGGAAGAGATGAATTCTTAATTGATAAAGAAGTCTCACACTACAAAGACTAAAAACACTGAGTAGAAAACCATGGCGGAGGGTGATAATGTGAAAGACGCTGGGGAGAAGGATAAGAATAAAACTACTAAGGAGAATATCGTGGCTAAGGGTTATAATGTGAATAATGCTGAGGAGGAGGACTTGACTGGTAAGAACCATAAGGATCAGGAAGAGGGCAATGGGAAGTGCCAGGAGGGTCTTCTGAAGGATAAAGTTACCTAGGTCAATGTCACCCAGGACATTCTTATGATTCCTACTGGTATACTGGGTGTGAGGAGGTTCAACAAGACTATAGAATGTATCATCAACGATAATTTGCGGCTTAAGAAGGATGTAAGGGACCTTCGTATTCACCTTCAAGTTATTCAGGCTATGGGCATGGGAGAAGATAAATCCTTCCCTAAGTGTATGGATGAGATGACACATGTCATTAAGCGTGCAAGAGACATGAAGAACTCCTTAGAGTCCAGATTTTAGACCATTAAGAACAGGACTACCCAGGTGGAACTCCAAGGGAAGGATAGTGACAAGGATCTTAAAAATGATGGCTATGAAGACCAAACTGGCCAATGTGGAGGACATATTTAATACGATGGGAGAACAGAGCTACAAGATTCTGAAAGCCTCTACAGACCATGTCAAAATGCTTGTTGGAAAGCTTGAGTAGGAGAAGTCCAATCAGGAAATTGATGTTGATAAGGGTGGTGTTGATGACACTCTGGGGCCAGGGAAGAGGACGAAATCCAACACAAAGAAAAAGGGTGCCAAGAATGATAAAGATCTGGATGAGCTAAAATCGATAGAGGTTAACGTGGACCTCATGGTCATTGAGGCGGCTAAGTTGCTTAAGAATTTGTAGCCTTCTGCTATGTTGTCCCATTGCTTTGGTTTTGTTTTGCCCGTCTGTTGTTGGTTTGTTGGCGTTTAGTTTGATGACTTTTTGTATAGGTTGACAACTTCTCTTTTATATTCTTTTTCTATGTATCCTTTTTGTTTCTATGTGTGTTGAATTGAATATATGTAGCCTCTTTTGTAAAGGTTTCGAGTCCTCTAAAACCTACTTTTCACCTAATCAAAACACAAACTTGTGAATTTTGTGACTTTTTAAATATAGTTTTGTAATCATTTTATTTATTTATTATTAATTTTAAGTTATTCTTCTATTATTTTATTAATAGTGAATGATATTTTATTGTAATGCACATATTCTCTACTATAAATATAATATTTCTATGGTTTCTTTGAATTAGATCATTAGTTCTGTATTTGGTGCATAGGTACTTTTGGCATTTTTTATTAAATATTTTACTATTTTATTATCTTTGAATAAGTACTAATACAAATTTATGTCTACAATTCTTTTTTCTTATTTATTAAAATTATTATTATTTCATTAAAATAAAGACATCAAGGAAGAGTAAAGTACAATTTTATATAGAAGAATTAACCTCGAGTTTGGTATTTTTCTTAGTGTCCCAACTAGGATTGTTTCTTTTTTGTAATGACCCTACCTTCCTTATAAAGTAAATAAAAATTAAATGCAAAAAAATTATATATTATACTTTTAACAAAGTTGACTCCAAGTATGGGCTGCTCGGGCCTGGCTCGATTGCAAAGAGCTCCCTGTGGTAAAGCAGGAG
>MU224675.1:1993319-2009616 GCA_018584345.1 Thuja plicata | reverse complement strand
GTCTCTAGATGATTTCATTTGACTCCACATACATAATGATAAATTTATTGTTTTAACCTTCAAATAACACCTAGATAAGAGAAGAAAATATTGTCACAAAGACACCACATAAATAGATTCAATGAAAATCACTTATGAAAAAACTGATCAAACTAATTACCATATATTGACCCATACACACATTCATTAAATTCAATTGAAACCCCTTTAATAAAACCTAAAGTATTAGAAATATAACCTTGTTTTTCTATATTTTTTATTTTGATTAAGAAATAAAATATAATTATATACTTTTACTTTTAAACAACATCATTATCAGAGAAGTCGTTGATAATTATCAATGATAATTTTATTGTATTTTCCTTTGAAATGAAAAATTTTATGGTGCAGAGCAGTTCTATATTACTCCGTTGCTAAAGAATCTTAGTAAGTTCTTTTAAGTGAAGATATTTGGTAATTTGGAAATGTTTATCTTGAGCTTTAAGCTGACATATTCTCTTTAAAGGTGTCCATGACTTTATTTGTACACCACAAAACTAATCATCGTGTTACCCCAATACTTAAAACAATGGCCTCAAATGTGAACGATAATTTTACAAAAAAATATCGCTGCTCTTTAGTCAGTTCTATGGCCAATTCACTCATGCATATTTTGACATGAACTATTTGTAGCTTATTACAATTGACTTCAACATCATCCAATATTCCCCGGATCAATTCAGTTCTTTAAAGTATTTAATCAAATTGTATTAAAAACACTATTTACAACCCCAATTCTAGAATATTAAAATAAAGTTCTGCATCGATTATTGTAATTTTAGTTGGCCGTTAGAAAATTAATCTTTGTTCATGAAGAAAAAAAATTAAATGATGATAAGAGATAAAGTGTTGAGTTTAATTAATATGTGCGTGACTGTTTTTTAATTCTTTCTATGGTAGACGGATAATGTGAAACAATTACAATGTCAGAGAATAATGATAACATTTGTTTCGCCCTCGGTCTTTGTTCACCCAGCAGATGCCACACGGCAAAGGAAAAACTTGTTGACGGTGGGGAAATGGTTATATATATATATATATATATATATGCGTATTCTGCACTTTGAGACTTCTGGAAGAAGAAAATTGTTAGAAAATTTTATTAAAATAAATGAAATGTTATTTATATGTGGATGAGGAGATATTTTAAATCAATGCGCTGATAAAAAAAAATATAGTTTTTTTATTAAAATTAAGTTTAATAATTAAGATAATCATTAATTTGACTTAGAGTTTCCATGAATTATGTAATATAAAGTTTTCTTAAGCATTGTTATATTAATTTTAGATTGTATTTTTAATGAATTGTAAGTTTGAAATTTGAATACTATATTGTTATCCTTATTAATAAATTACAATATTTTTTAGTTAAAAATAGATTAAATTATAATATTAATAAATTACAATATATGAAAAAATAAAATGAAGTTAAATAATTAGAACTACTTATTATTTTTAATTTGTTACGTTTGCTACTTAATTTTTTAGTTTATTAGTAAAATATTTGTTACTTGTAAAGTAAATTGTATTCTTTTAAAGATATTTTTCAATTATCATTATCTATGTGATAATATATAACATTATTTACAAGATAATATTAGTATTAAATTTTTAATCTAATAATGAGGAATTGTGAAATGTGGTAGATATCTTTTTATAAATCAAATTTTTGCAATGCATATTTACATATAGGACTTTTACTTATTATGATTTATAGATATGTAAAGGCAAGATAGATCTAGATTTTTTTCTGTAGAAGATGAAATTGTGAGGAGATCTTTTAAATCCATGAGTTTGAAGTTTTCTTTTTTTGAATTATAAAGAATATTTAAAATATTTCTAAGAAATTAATAGAATTATTTACTACCACTATTTTAGTTTTAATATTATTTTAACAATTTTTAAATTCCAACTCAAAATAATTAATTTAAAAATAATAAGCATAAAATTTTGCTAATACTAAATTTCATTTATAAAATTATCAAAATAATTCTAATAAAGATAATACATGAATTAAAAATTAAAGTTAAGCGACTGGTATAATAATTGCATTCAAATTTTTCATAAAAGCTATAATTGCCTATTGTACCCGCTATAGAAGTACGATTTCTTCTATCATGCAATTATGGTATGTTGAATACTTAAATATTTGTTTTACTTGCCTCAGCGATTGACCGATAAAACAAAAGTTGTCATCCACACAAAAAGGAATTACGCAATATCAAAACTCTCTCAATTGGTTAAAAAGAAAAACACAGCCTTTACTTATGACTTCGTTTATATACGCGTAGGAAATCTTTGAAATGGGAAGAGGACATGCTATTGTTCACACACGGAAATTTACGAGGATTGTGAAATGTGAAATATATTAATGAGAAGTTTTTAAGGAAATGTGAAGTTATTTGGATTTTAGAATTTTTAATTTATATGTATTGAAATTATTAATTTAAATTGATATTTTTAATTTAAAATTTAGTTTATTATATTTTTGGAAAATTAAATTTTAATGTAGGAGAAGTTTTTGAGGAAATGTGAAGTTTTTTAGATTTTTTAATTTATATGTATTGAAGTTATAAATTTAAATTGATATTTTTTATTTAAAATTTATTTTATTTTATTTTTGGGAAAATAATTTTTTTTTTGGAAAAATAAATTTTATTTTTATTTTTTTAAAATATTGAAAAATCTTCTGATTATACGAAGGAGAAAAAGGGAGTTGGATGGCGAGTTTTTGCTCTGTTAAGGTTTACTGTTGTGCATCGTATTCTTCGTCCTTTCTGTCTTGTCATACCGCATTTACTGTGGGATTGGCCTAGGTATTTAATGACTCCGACCACCTTTAGCTCAACAGTTGTTGTTGGTTCTGGAGTGGTGACGAATAATAATGGTGCCTCCGAGCAAGAGACCTTGCAAGTTCGTACTGAAGGTGTTTCACGAGGTCTGCCATCTCCTGAAGTAATTCTTCATGTTCAGGATTTTGATAATGCATGTGCTTGGTTAGATCAACACACTTTGATAGGTTATTTTCTGGGAAGAACCCCTCCTGAAAGCATGCTTAAAGATTGGATTGCCAAAGCCTGGACTCCTCATGGAGTTCGATTGGACGACATTCAAAACCTTACCAAAGGGTTCTTTTTGTTTTGTTTTGGTTCTCCAACCCTGCCCATGTCAAAGCTATCTTTGCTCGTGGGTCGTGGACTGTTAGGTCTTCCCTTTTGGTTTTTCGATGATGGTCTCGAGACTTCACCGTCTCAGATGATAAAAAGCTTAGGGTGTCTGTGTGGGTTGAGTTCCATGGCCTTCCCTTGTCTTGCTGGCCTTTTATTCAAGCCATTGCACATAAGCTTGGTAAAGTGGTATGTCTTGAACATGACCATTTTTTTAATGTGCGCCCTCAAAAAAGGGCTTGTGTTGAAGGATGAATGGACCATTGTGGGTTGTAAGGGTAAGCACGCTCTGGCTTCAAAATCATAGGATGGCTCTGATGCCTCTAGAGGTTCTGGCACCTCTATGTTTGTTGGGATTCCAAACAAGGCACAACTTCCCTCACTTGTTTCAAACCCTGATAAGGAGGGGATTAATGCATCTAATACTGCCGCCCGACCACCTTTGGTTTACACCCCGCAAGCGGCCTCAACCATATCTTCTTCACCAACTTTGCATCGTTCTTGTAGCCCTTCTAGGTGCGCTGAGAGTGAAGGAGAGTTTTCATAAAAGTGGCGTCTCCTCTCTAATGAGGTTTTTCATTCTAAGTTTTTGTATAACAGTTTGTCCTCTTTGGGCCATGAGGATGAGACTTATGAGGTTTTCTCATGAATAATATCTCATGGAATGTGCGGGTCTCATAGACCTTCCTAGAAAGTACTTTATAAGAGATGTTTGTCAACGAGTTTCTGGCCTGGATATCTTGTGTCGAGCTAGGAGGTGAAAATTGGTGGATTTATGCTTCAGGGTGCTTGTCATGTTATTTGGCATGACAGCCTTATTATTTCTTCTCAACATGAATTTGGTCGAGGTGGAGTTGCTACTCTCATTTCCCCTTGTTGGCATTCTTTTCTTGTTAATCACGGTTCTGGCCCCATGCAGAGAGTTGTATAGGTTGTTTTGACTATTGAGAATCATTCCTTTGGGATAGTTAATGTGTATGCTCCCAATGATGCTGTCAAAATATCATAGTTATGGAGATGGCTTGCTGATTCTCTACCACCTACAACTTGGCTCATATGTGGGGACTTTAATTTGGTTGAGGTGGCTTTTGACAAAGATGATATTTTTTCTTTTTGCTAGACAACTCGAGAAAAGGAAGCCTAGTTTTACATGCGTAATAAATTGGGTCTTTTTTATCCCAATACTGGCCACCGCCATTCTAGTGATGCTTGGCATACTTGGTCTAGTTTTGGAGCTGGCTCTGATAGGATTTTTAAAAGGTTTGATCGTGCCATGATTTCAGCATAATCTTTTTTCAATTTTTCTGACAAAAATAAATTACCTGTTACTTCACTTGTTGATGTGAATTTGTTAGATCACTTTCCCATTGCCTTTGGCATTGAATGACAGACAACTAAGGCATGCCCCCCATGACACAATTTTACCTCAACACATCTCTACTCAGTCATAAGCCTACTCTGGCCCACATCCACCAAATGTGGAATTTAGAACCAAAGCCACATCAGCCTATTGGCTGGATTAAGTGGTGGAATGATATTCATCACCCACACTGCCAAAATTTGCTGCATTAAAGGTAGGAAAATTTATCGATATCAACAGTGATCTTATGAAGCTAACGTTAAAGAGCTTTGTAAAGCCTCTGAAGCTCAGATTCTTGATCCTTTCAACTCGAATATGCAAATCCAACTTGCTCAGATTTGGCACCAAAATCAAATTGCAGACAATTGTTCTACTAGAGGTGTGCAGATTTGGGCTCAACTTCACTGGTTAAAGGTTGGATATCGAGCCTCAAAAGATTTTTTCTTGGATCTTAGATTTCTCCATACTGCTCCTAGGATAAAAGAAATTAAAGAAGCTCAAAATATACTTACAGAACTCCTTGATATCCTGCAAGCTTTTTTCTGGCATTATAAGCAGGTGTTCACGACGCAAGGAAATTCTTTGGCGAGAGACCAAGCACTTGTTGGCTGTTTGGCTATTATTCCTCATCATGTTTTGGCTAGCCAACGGTCTTTTTGTGATCAGCTTCTTACAATCACTGATCTTAAATAAGTTTTTTATTCAATGGCACATGATAAGGCCCCTGCATGTAATGTCTTCCCTCGCGAGTTCTATAAGGCTCTTTGGGATGACATCGACCTAGAACTTCACACAATGTATTTGTAAGCCTATCACTCCCACTCCTTAGAGGATATTATTAATAAGGGAAGCATAAAGTTCATACCTAAGGCAGAATACCCAGAGGATATTTTCAATTGGAGGGAAATCACTCTTCTTAATGTCTCTTATAAGATCATAGGAAAAGCTATTGCTTTAAAAAATTGCCACATCCTTCCTTTGATTGTTTGACTAGAAAAAATTGGCTTCATCAAGTCCAGGTTTATTCTTGACAACATTATTGTTGTCTGGGAACCTGTGAATGGACCCAGATGTTGAACCAGAAACCCCTCTTCTGCAAAATTGATTTTGCTAAAGTCTATGACCAGATTGAGTGGCCTTTTATTTTGGCTATGCTTCAAGGGTTGGGTTTTGGCCCCAGATTCATACAGTATGTTCAGATGTTTTTTGGAGATGCCTCTACTTGTATCACTATTAATGGCCAACAGTTTAAAGCCTTTGGTCTCTTCAGATCCATTCACCAAGGTTTCCCTTTGGCTACTTCCTTTTATGTTCTTGCAGCCGAAGGGTTTTCTTATCTGCTTGCTAACACCACTTCCACTAGTCTTGTTAGAGGAATTTCCCTCTCTGAGTCACTTGCTCAACTTGTCAATGGCCATTTTGCTGATTATTCTTTCCTCACTCTCATTTATGATGAAGCTAATGTGAAGGTGACTCTTTAATGCCTTGATACTTTTTGTTTAGCTTCTGGCTCTGCCATTCATTGTCACAAGACACAGTGTTACAGACAATCCTTTCTTTTGGATCCTTCCTAGATGGCCCAGTTTGGCTGGAAATGGATTCAACATGGTTAGGTATTAATATTTCTAGGCATTCCATTTTATTTTCAGGCTTTTCCTATGCAGCTATGGAATGGTGTTTTGGCAAGAATTTAGAACAATCTTGACTACAGGATTACCAAGCTTTTATCCTTGGCTGGTAAGTTCCAAATTTGTTCTAAAGTTCTTGTTGGGTGCACTATAAAGCTCTTATATGTAGATGGAAAAGCTGCTATGCATATTTTTGTGGGCCTCTAGAGCTAACTCTCATGGTTTCCATAGATTTTCCTGGGAATATTGTTTCCTTCCCAAAGATTCTAGTGGACTTGGCCTCCTTTCCAGCTAGAAATAAGGTATTTCTTTATGTGCCAAATGGGTGATCAAAGCTTTGTCTGGGGATGAATCTTGGAAGGTTTGGCTGAGGCATTGAATCTCTTCAGGCTTTTCAGTTCACAAACTGGCCTAGAAGGGGATTGACCTTCAAACCCTTCTTGTTATAATAGACCTAGTTCACATCCAGGGTACTTTTGTTGTCAAAAGCATATGGAGAGCCTTGGAAGCTATTAAACCTTGGATGCAGTGGGATGGAAATGGGTTTTGAGATGGTCTCTCTTTTAACTAGCATAATATCTAGTGGTTGCCTCTTTTTCATCAGCAAGGGATTTCACTTACTAAGATTTAGGCTGTGCATGCTCTATGTTTTCAAAAACCTAGCATTAGAACTCCCAAGGACATTTTTTCTAGGGCCAACGTGAGTATTTTCTCTTGGGAAGATCTCCAGGTGCATTTCAAGCTTTCTTGCCTAGATCAGCAAACTTTTGACCTTTTGGTCTCAGCCATACCTCCTCATTTTTTGCATAATCTTGACATTATTTTTGTTAAGCCCTAGTGGAAATATTGTAAGTGGTATCCTTGTACTCCTCTCACTAACTACAAACCTAGTATGGGTTATGCTTGGTTGGTACCCCATTTGCCGATGGTTGACACTTTCAGTCACATATGGCATCTGATTTCTTTCCAGAAGACTTGGCGGTTCCATTTTCTTATTGTTTGGTCTGTTATTAAAGAGCCAAAAGTTACTCATTTTTCCTGGTGTGTGCCTTTTCAAGGTTTGCCTCTAGTTTCCAGGCTTCAACACTTGGGAGTACCTAATCCTAGATGCCATTTTTGTGGTCTCCCACAGACTTTCATGCATCTTTTCTGGTTTTGTCACCAAGCTCAATATTACTAGAGTTGGATTCATGATTTTTTAACCCTTTTTGGCCATTTCCCTTTTCCTAGCATATGGTTTTGTTGGTGGATTAACCCAAAATGCCTTCCATATTTACTCAGATTTGGCATGCTTTCAGGATGGAGATTCTTTTCACTATTTGGAAGGATAGGAATGTTGTTCTTTTCAGTCACAACTTTCTAGATATTAATGTTTCTATGTATACTAAATCTTGTATATGTAATAATTTAATGATGCAGATACAAGTGTAGGCTAATAAAGTGGCTCTTGAAGTGACCCACTTGAAAAACTTGTTATAGCATTGGGGAAATGCCCCTTGTATGGATTCTAGAGTTTTGCCAAACTCTCTTTCTGTAGACCACACTCCACCCTATGGCCATCCCTGTGGTCAGAGCTCTTCTTCTCAGCACTCCTAGACTCCTCAGTCTCAGGACCCTCACCGCTCCTCTAGTGACAGAGCTAATTGGAGACTTCTCTCAACTTCTCCTCCTCGTTAGATTTTGTCTGGTGGTTGGTCTATTTTTCTTGCTCCCTCTTTTGTTGTTGTTGGCTGGCCTCCGACCAATGTTTCTGATAAAGTTCCTCATCTGGCTCTTGTGATGTCTCCCAGCCAAGAGGAAGGTGAAATGGAAGATAAAGATGAAGAAGATGGATGGTCTATTCCTGACCCGTTTCTAGGCCCCAATGTGTGAGGAAACCTTGAAGACAAGGATCCTCCTCCCTCGGTTGTGACTGCACTTGCTACCTAAGGGCTTTTATTATGTTTATTTAATGAATAGTTGATGTGTCCGGTTGTTTTTCGTGTGACTATTGTAGGGTGTTCTTGTATTGCCCGATCCCTTTTTGTGAATAGTGTACTTTATACATTATATTAATGGAAAAGGCCTCTATTCATAAAAAAATATTTAATGGGTAAGAGGTTTATAAGGAAATATGAAGTTATTTGAATTTTAGATTTTTTAATTTATATGTATTGAAATTATAAATTCAAATTGATATTTTTAAATTAAAATATATTTTATTGTATTTTTTGAAAAATAAATTTTAATGGATATTAGAAACAAAATATATTATTATTCAAATTAATTATACTTAAACAATTAAATTACATATTTTAATAATAATTATCATTCTTAAATATAAAAATAACATTTACTTTTCATCATATTAAAAGTATATTCAACTAAATGAATTAAATTTGGAAAGATGTTTCCTACATATAAATCATCTCATAATCTTCAAATTTACTTTATAAAATCTTATCTATTTAAATATTCTCATTAAACAAAGACTTTTTTAAAATTAATTTTATTAAGCAATATTTAATATAGAACTTTTATTATTATATTTTAAAAAATTGTTTTTGATTGAATTGACAGGGAAAGGGCCCTAATCCTAGAAAGTACAAATTAGCACATTACAAACAAGACTTGGGCCATTACATCTTGAGGACTAGGAACCGTGCAACAAAAAAAAATTAACCAAAACCCCCAAGCACAACAAAAGTAACATCATATTGACATACCTACAACTATCACTGTAACCTTTAGAGTTTTTGTGATAAACAAAAGGCCTATCACTAGGAGAGTTTTTAACAGTTGAATTAAATATCAGAATATGCTTGGCGCGCAGGCCATAAGTATAAAATAGAGATAAATTGTCCTTCACAAAAAAACACATAGAAATTTTAAATACTAACATCCTATAGATCAGGAAACAAAGGCCACTGCCTGTAACTTATAGTATCCTTGATATCATCCTTAGTATAGATAATCTCTCAATTCTTTGAGAGATTCTTCAAGTTCACAATCTAGTCTTCCATGTCCTATGTCTCCTCGTGCTCCTCCTTGCTTCTGTCACCTTCTAGTTTCCTCTTCTTCTTGTCATTCCTTTTTGATTCAGTTCTAACCAAAGACTACCTCAAACACTATTTTCTTCATTATACCACCAATAATCCTATACATGGTAGAAATAACCCATCCAAACATCACCTTGGTGTTACCTAAAAAAGTAATATTGTCTTCCAATGTCGTATTTCTTTTCTATAGATTATCTAGGTGTTCATTAAAATCAACATAAATATCTTTTTTCTCTAGAGACATTAGAGGATAGGGGGGCCTCTTCAGTTATATCATCCATATTGGGAATAGGGGATGCACAAGCTCAATTAACAACCTCATCATAGTCCACTAGATTGGTAGTAATATCCATAAATTTTCATTTACCATCCTCTTTGGATTTTCCTTTACTCTCATCCTCAAAATCTTCCTCCCCATCATTATAATCTTGATCCTCAGAGCTATCTGAAGACTCCTCCTCTGGATCATATTCAAAATCTGTCTTGGGGACAACTTCCTCTAAAATATTCTTTGCTTTCTGTTCCTTTTTCAATAGCCAAGCCGACCTTCTTTCCCCATAACTTAGCTCCTACTTTATTTCCTCCTAGGTCTCCATTTCCACATTTTTCTTTTCAAATTATTCAACATCAACAAACTGGGTTGTCATTTTGTTTCCCTTCATAGTCTTTCTCTTTTTAGGTGGACTAGGCTTTCTAGTAGTGGATTTTCTCTTTTCAAAAGTGGTCTCTAAGACCTTAGCTTCCAAGGCTTTTTAACAAGGAGATTAATGACTTTACCCTTCTTCTTATGGTTAGGGCTTCTAGTAAGGGATTAATTTTAATGAGTTCCATGCGGACAAAGATTTGTAGAGGGATATTTTGAGGTTCAGTTTCTCCCGGAGGGTAGGATAATAACTGGCTCCTAAAATAAGCTTTGTCAAATTCTGCATGCTGATATAAAGCATACATTATCCCTTGATGCAATGGGGGGAAGAAACTTTAGTAATACTACCACTCAGAGACAAAAAATAAGAAAAATGACATGTTAATCCTTAGACCATTCCTAATGTGGTTCACAATTGGAAAATGGTAGCCATGGAAGGAAGTGTAGCTACCTTCAAGGGTAAACTATTTCATAACATGATAACATACCAGAGGGTAGGGAGGAGGGAGGACGGATCTTTCACACCCATTTTTGTTTGATGCGACCACTAACTTCTCACCCTTCCTGCAAAATGTATTCATAGAATTCTTATAATCTCTTGAGCTCCACTTTTCAACTTTATATCTTTCACATTTCAGCCCTATAGCCTCAACAATCAACTCAGGAGTAACTTGATATTCGTTGGTTCCAATCCGGACCAAACCCTTCTACCAAGAATTGTAGAATTCGATTGCAAAAAGTTCTATTGTAGCCCCTCATGGCTTTCAAATAAGGAGTGAGCTCCACCCTAGAAAACAACTTCCAGAGGTCCTCATTCTGCATCAATTCTTTTTAGTCCTTAGGCTCTAATCTTTTCGAAGAGTCACCCATTGTTGTCAAGTTGGTAAACTAGATATTGCATGCATTCATTTGGTAAGGCCCACAAAAAACACTAGCACTGTAAACCAAGAAAACCCTTTCACATGTTTGCAAAAATAATCTCAATCTTTCTTTAAAAATATTTTTTAAAGGAACCTAACTAACGTATGTCCTTCCCTTTTCATTAATTTTCAGCATGTTTTGAATGAAATCCTTTACATTTATGATGTTAAACTACACTCCCATGTTGTTGAATGGACAATTTCAGGACCAATTAGCCATGGTGTTTTCATCTCCATTTGTGCCAAGGCTAATCATATCGTCAATATCATCCTTAATTTGATTTAAACATCCTACCAAAGTCCTTTGCACATAATTCCAAGTGTGTTTTATTTCCAAAACAAAAGATCTTTTTTTTTAATGATTATGAGTGTAATCATAAAATATAGTCTTGCAATTATTTGACCCCATATTCAAATTATTATAAAAATTCCACATTAAATATTAACAAAGTAGTTAATATTAAAGGTTACCTCTTTCAAGCTTTTATGATTCCCTCCTTGGCACTAATTTTCAAATATAAAAGTGGCTAAACCTTTCTTCCATCATAATTTTTTTAGATTAGATCGTCAATTTCATTGATTAGTCCATATATATCTTTTAAATATTTCTTATTAACTATTTAACTTATAATTTGATTTTAATTATATTATAGAGTATTCTTATGACAACATTTTGTAAATAGATATTTTGATCCCTTCAAAACCTACTTTCCCCTCAATTTGAAAACATAGATTTAAAATATTTTTTATTACAACATATTTAATTAGTATATATAACGAAACTAATATTTTATGTTGAAATAATGAAATTTGTGTGTAGTGCAATATAGTTTTTAAGATTCGTTTTAAAATAGTTTGTTATTTCTTATAGTTTTCTTCTTGAATAATTTTCATTATTTTTCTATTATGTCATCTTTTTGCATAACATTCATGAATGTTCCTTAAGCCCATTTTCTTTCACAGGCTTGAAAAAATAAATTAGGTAAACGACTTTGCAATTATTTGGAGTGTTTTATTTTATGTGGACCCAAATATAAGTCACTTTGGATATTATGTAAATCAAAATATATTTTATTTTTAGTATATTTATCTAAGAGTATTTGAGCAGGGATCCTTGAAAGGAAAAATAATTGAATTTATTTTCTTGAAGAAAAGTGAGCACTCAAATGACTATTCAAACCTATGTCGAAGATCAACAATACCATCCAATGTATATAAAATTATTTATCAAACAAGTTAGAAATTCCATTCATATGTAAATATAGATAGGAGGAAAAATTCCCCTATTCCCTTTTGGTTTCCTTGCTAACTTCTCTGAATGGGTTAATATATTGTTCATGGATTCCTCCATTGTTATTGTTGTTAATGGTGGGCTCTCAAAACCTATAATGCTCAAAATATACATAAGGAAAGGATCTCAAATTGCCTTATACTATTTTTAATGGTTGTTGATGCATTGCGTTATATTTTGAGGTCTATCCTTATCTCACTTCCTATATCAGATAAGGGACTTCCTAATAATGAATAAGTTTTGAATGCTCATTTTTTGATGATACAACTCTTTTCATTGAACTCCAAGGAAGAAATTTTGAGAACACTCTTAAATGATTATACCTACTATGTGATCCTTTTGTCTTTAATATTTTCCCTCATAAATCAATTCTCATTAGTTGGGATAAGGCCTCCCATGTTTGGTTCCTTTCAAGTGTTGGGGATGTTATAACTAATACAAGGTGGCTAGATATCTTGGCATATCCTTTTTTTGTCTCTCTTTCTTTGAAAGATATATGGGAGTGAGTTTACAAGAAATTTGAGAAAAAAAAAATGTGAAATGGAAAACTCACCCTCTCTCCTCAGCTGGGAGAATTAAAGTAGCCCAACAAGATATTTCATCCCATGCTATCAATCATTGTTTCACATGCCTTTATGCTAACTATCAATTTAATAAATTGCAAAAAAAATTGAGGCACTTTCTTTGGTCAAACGGTAAAGGAAATATAAATATCAACATAATATTGGTTAGAATTTGTGTTGTTTATCTAAAAAATAAAGGGGTCTAGGCTTTAAATACCTAAGAGCTCAAGGTATTTCCTTGTTCTCTAGGTAAATTTTCAAATCCCTACAAGGGGATGAACCTTAAAAAGTGTTTAGTGAGAAATGATTTACTACTATCAAAGCCAAAGAAGAGAAAAATATAGGGGCCTTTTTACTTGCATGACATCCTCCTTGGTTAGTTGGAGGTTAGGGTTTATGGTTTAGAGTTATTTTCTTCTCTTTGGAAAGAATGGGCTCAAGTCAAGCACTTGGTTTATAATAGAATTATAGTTTCAAATAATAATCAATTTTATGTTTCCTACAGATTGAACTGTGGTGAAATACAATGATTAATGATAAGCCCCTTCCTTTATAGTAGGGTTTCTCTGCTAAATGCTATGCTTCTCTAGGGATTAACAAGATTCATGATATTTGGGTACAAGAAACATTACCTTCTAAGGACCTAGTGAGCACTAAGTATGGTTTACCTTCTTCGCAAAAGAAAACCTACACTATGATTTATAATTCTATTAGTGGTAACTTTCTAGGATAGTTAGTCTATGATGAGGATTTTTTGGGAAACTTAATATGGAAATATCATTGTAGATTCAATGAGGTTCTAGTCAAAAGACTATACCTTATGTTGGTTGGCTCGGGGAAATTTACTCTTGGTTGAGTAAGGCTTGGAACCTAAATTGGTTTAAATCTAAATAGAAATCCATCTTCACTCACCTTTGGTTTAAACCTATTCAAGCAAAAAATAAATCTTTCTTTAGGTGCATATTAACTCTTAAAAATTTGGTTTTCAATAAGGTCACTCAGTCTTGTGGTTTATCTCATAGAATTTGTCATATTTGCAATATACTTGAAATATTTAACCATCTCTTTTTTGATTGCATGTATGCCATTTCCATTTGGTCGTTGATGTTTTGCCAACCTTTTATTTAGACTAACTATTTTGTTTTTTCATGGTTAGAGATTATTTCTAGCCATGAGAATTTTTTTAATGCTACTTTAAACCATTTTTTAGCCTGATTAACTAATGATATTTCCTAGTTTTCTTAAAATAGAAATGAAGAGTTTTTTAGTGAAAAAGGAGAACCTTAATAAGTTCAATAGTGAACTCACTTTCATAATTATCATGTTAGAGGTCTCTTTTTAATTTGGAGATACTTAAAGATAGAAGGAGTCACTTCGGTACCCAAATGTATAATATTGCATTTACTTACTTCTTCCTCAATGGTAGAAAAACATTTGAGCAAAGAAGAACTTTAGTTACTTTAGAATTACATGGGGGAGAAGAATATTACCAAAAAAGGGGGACAATCCCTAAAGAAGGACGACTCATGAGAATTGATAGTTCCTCCAGAAACCATTTTTCAACCACTTGGGACTAAACAAAATGCAACAACAGTGCTATTGGCCAATGATATTATCTATTTAGAGTATTATTTTGATGATTTAATACTATTTCATGATGTTGTAAAACAATTCTCTTTTGTGAACTGTCATAATTTATTTTTGATGGGTTTGGTAATCAATTCTGATACTCTTTTGGAGACGTTCTCCTCATAATGAACTCTTGTGTCAGTGAACTATTTTTAATATAGAAAATAATTTAGCCAATGAGTAATTAAAATATTTTATATGATTTATCTAGAGATCCACTTTTTGAGAATTATTTTAGCCAAAACAATATGGGATGGTAGATGACTTCTTAGAGTAATTGTATAAAATAATGGTAAAAATTTCTTAGCATGTGAAAGAGAAGGATCATAGTTCTCTTCGTATAAGGACTAGTTGAGTTTTTGAAGGTTTTGGTCAAGGCATTGGAGAATCTTACTCTAAAAGATTCAATCAAAAGAGAACTCACCATGTAGTGTTCTCTAACTCAGAATAAATATTAATTATCCAATTATCCTCCTACAAACTAGATGTTCCAAAAGAGAGAGAGCCAAGAGAATAGAATATTTTACCTATATTAAAAATAAATTAAAAGTAAAAATTAATTTATAATGAAACAACTTTATTTCCATTGCAAGGAACAATGTGAGCATAGCTAAAAATTCTTTGGAAAGGTTAGGTATATTATATTGAAGTAGTTGCTAATAAAGAAGTAAAAGAAACTTATTTTGGGAAGGAGAAGGAAGAATTTGATGAAAAATATGAAGTTGGAGGTGGATGATGACTTACATGACAATGTGTACAAAGAAAATATAGAATCTATTCAAGATTTTTTTGGCATTAGCACATTAGAGGATGATCTTTCTTATTAACTACAAATGACTCATAATTTTATTAATAAAAACCATATGGAAGAAAGAATCCTCATTACTTAATACTTCAAGGGACTTAATGTGAGTGTGGATAATGAAATCACAATACCATGTGCATAAGGAATTTAATAACTAAAACTAACTGTTGAAGATTATTTAATTTATGGGTATTTCTATGTCGCTGGATTAAGAGATACTCGCATGGTACTTTGAGCACAATGGATACACTCCTTTGGAGAACTCTCAAAATTTTCTAATGTCTGAAAATGAAATTTAAACCCCTCTCTTTCCTTCTAACATAGTGTAAGTGAGAGGATGAATTTATAGAGATAATATTTTATTTACTTTGTTAAATCGTAATAATAAACTAGGCTTTAAAATAAAAATATAAATATAAAATTTTATTCAAATCTTTTTTAGATACTATAGTGCGAGATTAGTTATAAATATTAGAACATTTAAGAAGATAAAATATAAAATGTTTTTTGCACTTAAAAGGGGAAGTTGTATTAGGACATTATCTCAAAATATGCTAATTTAAGGAAAAATATGAATTAGTATGGGCATGTAAATATAATCATTATAATAAATGTTCAATTAAAATATTGAATATTATTAAAAACCATTTGTTTGAGAGCTAAAATACATCACGAGAATAGTATACCTATATCTTTTTCAAATTTAATTATTTTTATTATTTTTCTAAGATTTGTCTAGTTTATGTATATGTATTGTATAGAATGGTGCATAAATCATATTTTAAAACTCAAATGAAGGAATAAAAATTGTGAATTCAGATTATATGTGTCTTTTAAATGAATATATATGAATATCCATACGCATATACATGCATATGTGGAAGAATAAATGCATGTCTATTTGTTTTTTCCTAAATGACCTAACTTAAATTAGTATTTAGGTGAAAATTTTCAACATCAATTGCAATACCTGAACAATTAATAATTAGAAGTCAGTGTAAACTAATGACTTTAGTTATTTATTATATAGATTATTATTTTATTTTTATTGACAATTAAATATCACAATACTAAAATCAATCTAGTTATCCCATCTTCCTATATCAAGAATATCTGAATTAATTAAAAAGTATATTCTTTAATTAATCTATGTTCATGTGTGTGTGTGTGTGTGTGTGTGTGTGTGTGTGTGTGTGTGTGTGTGTGTACATGTA
>MU224675.1:1939262-1987776 GCA_018584345.1 Thuja plicata | reverse complement strand
TCAAAAGCTGCAAAACCCTGGTCCATCTCCCAACGCGAGTAGTGGGAAGGCCCACAACTCTCAGAGCACCACCAAAAGAGCCAACACCCAAGCTGGGCATTAGAGGAAAGTGAGAGCCTCTCCACCCTAGAGCAGCAAGAGGCAGAACAATCCTCAAGATGCCATGCCATAGAGCATCAAAAAAGATCTCTATAGAGATGGAGAGGAGGAGAAAACCCCAGCTAGGAAAATAACTATTCCCCTGCACCAAGAGAGTCTGAACCCATATACCCAACAGGTCCAAAATCAGAAAGGAAGAACCAACATCCATTAGAGAGAACCCCAAAAACCTTCCACCACACGAAGGGAAAAAAGGAGAACAGGGCAGATCCTCTGAAAGAGTCTCCACAAAGCCACTAGAATAGGCCCCCTCCAAGAGAAAGACCACACCACCACCGAGGCAAGCACATGGCCGACCAAAAGGAGTCCAAGGAGAAGCATTCTCAAACCCCCAACAAAGCATTTCAAAAAAATAAAACCAGAGAGGCTCTCCCACATGAGAGCAAATCTCTCTATCACAAAACAGGTAGAAAAAATAGAATAGATCATGTTTCCCAACCTTTTTAGGCTCTGGGAGAAAGGGGAAGTGCCCCAAAGAATGGCCTCCAACAGCGTTGAAGACGTGCAGAGATCCCCTATGGGAAATGGGGGCACCCAAAGTCTCAGCCTCCTCATCCTTTCTCCCAAGAAACAGAGTCCAAATCAGAATCTGCCCAGAGAATGTTTTGTGGTTAGCAGCCGTAACAACCTTCCCACCATCATCCTCGCTGCCTCCTTCCCCTCCCTCTCCATCCTTCCCTTCTACATTTTCACTACAAACCCTAGCTCCGCCTCCGCACACACTGCTCCCATTCCCGCTCATCTCTCTAACTTCTATGTTAAGTTTTCTAGGTACACGATGTTACATTCAAACTTGTAATACATTAAAATATAAATTGAAATTGACATAACCATTGCACTTTGATTATAATCTTAGTGACAAATTGTCAAATTGTTAATCAAACCAAATATATCACTAAAAGCATGATCTAAAATTCATAGAGAGAAATGATGGCATGAAGACAAGTCATTATTCTAACTCCAAAATTTATATCAAAATTGTTTTAAAAAAATTACTATATTGTAAATTAGATTTTAAGTTGTAGAATAAATTTCCTTTCATTTTTGTTGTGCGTGTGTCTTCATTTGTTAAATATGTGAAATTTTAAATAAAAATAAATAATATACAACCATCTTATATAAACTTACCAATTTTCCCTATCGGCCGACCCCTTGCACCTCCTTTGGGTGCAAGTGCTAGTTATATTTATTTGTCGATTTTGGGTTGAACAAAGGTCGGCACGTACAAACAATTATTTTTCAAAAATTTTTAAATTTTGCAGCCACTAATATTGACAAATCTATAAACATTGAGTGGATGGAAAAGTAAGATATTTTGGGTCGATATTGGGTTGAACAAAGGTCATGGGCACGTACAAACAATTATTTTTCAAAATTTTTAAATTTTGCAGCCACTAATATTGACAAATCTATAAACATTGAGTGGATGGAAAAGTTTGAAAATTAAGGCATTTTGGAATTAAGTACATTAATTTAATAATAACAATTAGTATAAATGTATACATATTATAAACCAACATGGCTATTCTCCATGCAAAATGCAGTGTTGACCAAATTTCAAAAAAATAAAAATACATTAGATTTTGTGAAATTTTCAAATCTAGGAAAAAAAAGATTTGATTTTTTTCTATATCTTTAGTACATTTTACATAAAGATTAAGAAGTGCCGTTATAAACCTGATTATAATAATAAACAATTATTTTATAAAATCATAGTTAATTTATATAATAGAACATTAAATGACCGACAAGGAATTTCCGGTACCTAGGAATTGTAGAATCTGATCTCATTCCTTCCAATTTAAGCAAAGACATAGAATAATATTTCTTTCAAAATAATATACTTATTCATTTAACAAGTACAAAAATAAACAACCTTTAATAAAAAATTTAAATTTCTATAAACATAAAAACTAATAAAATATGACCGGCCACGAATTTTTGTTTGACCAATGTTAAACAATCTTTAAAAAATAATCAAAATTCTTATCTAACTTATTAAAATCATAACTAAATGACCCGCAACGATTTTTAATTTGACCAACACTAAACAATCTTTAATAAAAACAAGTAAATTTCTATCAAACTTAAAAAACAATCACTAAATGACTAGCAACGAATTTTTATTTGACAATCCGTCAACGAATTTTGTTGACAGACTGATCGTAAGTCTGAAATGTGAGGCATGATAACGACTGCAGTGCTTTCCACGGGAGCAAGCCGTGACGGTTTGGCACTAACCATAGAAATTCGACTTTCTGATCTCGATTGACGACGACTTTCGTCACGTCGTCACCTTCATCATTCTACAATTCATAGTCTCGCGGTCTGTAATCGTTTCTTCTCTGGAAATTTAACGGACTTTAACAGAGTTTACCAGGCTTCGTAGAAAGATGACAAAAAATCTTTCGTCGTGATGCACAGGAATCTGTAAAGTCTTTAATTTGACAGTTGTGGGCATATTTTTAGCCGTAAAACGCAGTTGATTTCATGGCGTGGGGTCGTTTCAGCGCTCTCGGCTTCACGTCGTGTGCGAATGATTCGTCAATAATGAGATGCTGAAAAACAAGAACAGCTTTCTAAAAATGCATGGAATTCAATGTTAGGCAAATTGTAATTGGGTGACCGGGCTTGACTTGCAGGCCGCGTGTTTAGCGTTTCTAACGAGTCGATTGAGAATTGGAAGATTATTTTGGTTGTTTGCAGGTTAGTCAATGCCTCGTGATGCTCCCACGTGAGAGGCGGGCAAGACGATTGAGTACGTTTTCTGTCACGGCCATTTTTATAAAAACTTTGCGACTCGTACTATTGACTAATCAATTATATGTCAAAATGATGTTGACTCCAATGTCGACTTGTTTGGCTGTGTTCTCAACGGAGAGTTTGAATTAGCCTTCCGCTCAAGTTTGATTAGCATTGGAATTTGGTGAGATTCCTTCGCTTTGTGATTTCTTTAGGACTTTGTTGGTGGAGAGATAACGAAGGGCCAAGGAAGTGAACTTCAAAGAGGTTTGTTGTAATGTTGATGTTAATTGAAATTTTGAGATCAAAGTTAAGTTCAGGGATACATGTATGTATAATAATATTGATAATAGGTAGCTTGCACGCGTATTAGAGTTGGTTTGAGGCTGTGGGTGGACGACTCATGGTCTTGGGTTCGACTCTCATCCGGATTTGTCTGATAAACCTTGCTTGCGGGCGGTTTGGTTCATACTCTGAGGATTAGTCTCGCCTAAGCTCGGCCTTGGTACCCAAGATACGGGACGCTGGGTCAACAGGCTGGGTCGCGGGGACAGCTAAGGGTTATAGAAAAAAATATTGATAATAGGTATGAATTTTCTATAGCTCGGTAATTTTTATATCATTTGTGTGTATTTTTAAATCAACGTTAGAGTTGACAAGTTGTAGAGTTAAATTGTTTTACCTAGATGGGTATATGTGTATGTATAATAAAATTGATTATGTTATTAATAGTAGGTATGAGTGTTTTATAGCTCATCAATTTTTTTTATATATACAGTATTTTTTGAATTATCTATTGTTTTCTTGCATCAATGTTAGAGTTGATACGGTGTAGAGTCAATTTGTTGTACATAACTAGCCCTAGAATGTGTCCGCTAGTTATGTGAGCTTTCTTAGTTAAATAATTGTACATTTTATCATAGGCTTTCATTTTACAAATTACTTTGAGTGCATATCTTATATGCATGGCTTTGAAAACAAATTATTTTTGGATAAATTAATGAGAATGTGTATAATGAATCCAAAAATACAAACACATTGATTTTGGAAAAGTAATGACTCAACAACATAAAATAAAGCTTAAAGAAATATTACTTCAAGAAAATTTAGTGGCAAAATGTAAAAAATTCAAATGAGTTCATAAATACGTACAAAACTTTTGTCTATTAAATTTTATTTATTGTCAAATACAAATTGACTAAAAAATTACATCACTATGCCAAATCTTTATATGATAGGTAGTTATCAACTATTATCAAATTATGATGGTTGTAATTAAAAATCATTGTCATAATTCATAAATTGCATTAATCAATATTTTGTAATATATTCATTTTTGCTAGTGAAAACTTGGTGAGAGGTTTGGGAGTGGAGACATAAATTGAGTTGAGGGGCAATGTCCCTCAAAGGGGTTTGTAGTCAACAACCATAGTGGGTTTTGGACATAGCACCCCTCAACGGGGGTTGGGAATTATTCGCAATGGGGTCAAGCTACAATGCCCCTCGTGTGGGTCAAGTGGGAAATACCCCAATAAGGTCAAGGTGAAGTGTCCCTTCTGAAGTCTAGGAGTATTGTGTTAGTTCTATTCCTATTACAATATAGGGAAGGGTAGAGGGGTCGAGCCCCCACCACCAAGACTAAATCAAGGTCATTAAAACCACAAGAAACTTCATGTTGAACAACAATTTCCCAATTTTACCACTTAAAGGATAGATTAGGGTTATGCCATATTTTTATGAAGAATATTTTTTAGAAAACTGGTGTCTCAACATTACATTTACGTAAAGTAACTATTTATAGTAAGTTTATATTTGAGTAGAAATTGGTGTAAAATTCCAAAGCTACATATCAAGCTAAATTAGCGTACATGCAAATTTTCATTGCAAGATCATGTCTAGGTTTGAGGATGTTAAAGTCATCATTTTTTAAAGTTTTAAAATCAAGTTTGAAGTCTTTAAAGGCTTTTTTGTCCTTGAAAGAAGTCGTAACAGATTTATCTAATTATAACTTTTAGAGCACTTCATGAGATTTTCAGTTGTCGAAGTAGGAAATTGGTGAACAAAGCTAAAAATATAAGAGAACCACAATATCAAAATTCAAAACCTACTATCCAACACAACCAATGTAGTAAATGAAATGAAATGTAAATAAAAAAATATAAACCAACTTGTCAATTCTGCAACCATTTGTGGCCTCCACTATCCTTCTTCTTCTTTCTTGAATGATGCTCTCAGATTGACATGCACAATTGTAATTTGAAAGTGAGACGATAATGACAAGACGAAAAGAACTCAAAGATATCGGTTCAAGAAATGAGGATTTGATTAGCAATTTATAGACAATTTGAATCAATTTAGTGAATATAATTAATTTGGAGCTCAAAAGTGATCAATGTATACTATTGAATGATTAGACTTGTTAAGTGGAAAAACATGAGTTAAGTAAAAGTAAATATTGGAAAGTTTTTATTTTCAGCAAAAGATGCCTTTTGAATATGACCTAAGTGACAATAAATGTTGGAAAGTATTTATATACAACAAAAGATACCATTGTGGAGGAAATGAGGAGTTAAGGAATAAGTTGCGCGGAGAAAGAGAAGAGTTAAAATGGAAAGAGGGTAGAGTTAAGTCGAGAGATAGATCAACAAGTGAGAATTAAGAGGAAATGAGTGAAAATTTAAGTGGGGATAAAAATCAGCTAGTGGGAGTGATAAGTGAAGAAAAAAAAGAAATATAATAGAGTTAAGTGAAGGATGAAATTAGAGTAAAATAGAGTTAAGTGGAGAGAATCCATAAATATAATTTTTTAATTCCTCTACATGTTAGTAATTAGCTATTAAAAAAAAGATTTATTTAGTTATGAAGTGAGATTAAAAGAGAATAAATAAATAATGACATTTATTTATCCTAGAGGAAAGGTTAGGATGAATGACTAAAATCATTAAAATAACTATTTAACCCTAGGGACAAATTAGGAATATTAACTGCCAAAGAGAGATTAAATAATTGCCCAAATTATTTGATTAGAAAAGAAAAATATTAAACTATGTCAAATTGATAGAGAATGATAAAATTAAAAAAATTATTAGTTATTTAATAAATAAGTAGAATTATTTAATTAAAGAGAAAAATATATGACATAAAATAAATAATAAATATCAATCATGTGATATAGAGGATTTATATTAGTTAAAATGGTTGTGAAAAGGGAAGAGCTATTTTTAGTGTCTAAATTTTATCCCTCTTTGAGAAAATGCAATTCCGAGAGAGAAAAAATTAAAAACTCATCCCCTAGTGGACTGAGGGATAAAGGTAGGATGCCCCCTCGTATAACTAGGTGAAATTTTTTGACATGAGGCCACTTTTTGAAAATGACTGCACGAAGTAATGAAATAAGAGTTAGATGGAATAATAAATTAGTAGGAAAATGAAGAATATTAGAGTGATGATGTCTATCTTTCATAAACACACTTTATCATCGCATAAATTATTAATGTATAAAGTAGATGTTTGGCACCACGGCATAGAAAACCAAGGTGATAATGATATCCTTTGCAAGAATAGACATAATACATATAAGGAATGTTGCACTCTATATGAAAATATTATATGTTAATGGTTCAGGTATGTGTGACATTCACAAGAATAATGATCCACAACCTTAGGTTTACATAGGATATTTTCCCAATGGGAATTTACTAACATAGACACCCAAGACATACTTTCCCAATAAATTCATGATGCAGGAGCATCTTGGGTTCTTGGCAATCCTGCCCAACCAAAATTATGTTTTCTTTTGTTCTTTAGCTTGTTTGGAGGCTGCTCAGTGAAGTGCTCGGTAACCCTGTTGCCCGGTTACTTACTTTGTCTTTCTTTAGCGACGGGTCTCGGCGTATGTTGTCTTCTTGGTGGTTCTTTCATCGAGTTTCTTTTTGTTTCTTGGTTATGTTCTTATCGATTTGTTTTTGTTGCTTGTTTATCATCTTACTGAGTTGTTTAATGCGATTTGGCCGACTTCTGCATTTAATTTTTGTGGTGTAATTAATGTGGGTTCTCCCATTGGGATTTGTGTGGACCTAAATATGGGTCTCATTTTGGAATTTGAGTGCCGAACACCTTGGGTGGACTCTTGTATATATTTGGTTCTTTGTACTTAGTTTAGGGGTGTCAATTTTAGAAGGAGTTTTTTTATATCAGATTGTGATAGAAGATTTAGTGTTAAGATATTTGATGGTAGGTATATGACCTCGTATGCATGAAGATCATTCTAGAATTCATTTGAATGTATATGGCCAAAATCAGAGAGGCCTTACAGCCTGACATGTTAGAGTTTGATCAATTAATGAAAAGAGATTTGTTGTTTCTTCTGCCTTTCTTATTGTTATTGCTTCCGTGTTGTATCTAAAAGATGGTTGGGTATTTGGGAGTGCCTTTGGCCCTGAGTACTAAACTTGCTTGCATCAGGTGGTATTAGAGTGAAGGTGAGATCTTAGTTCCTTTTTGTAAGCCCTAAGCCTAGTTGGGTGGATTATTTTGTGGGGTAGCAGATTGTGATCTGACCTACAATTGCAAAGGGATTTAAGATGGTTTGAGGGAGAGGAAATGCAAATCGGGGTCTAGCTAATATGCTAAGACAAATGGTTGCTAGATTGGAAGTTGCTGAGACAGCCCAACATAGAAGAAGACATCTTGAAGGTGTCAGTGATGATGAATTGGAGGAAGTGCAAGGCGAAGCTGCACCCGCACCTGTTATGGATTAGGAAGAAGAGAGATTCCTGCGAGCGTTGACAAGTTTGAAGTCCACACCCCAGTTTAACCCTCTTGAGTATAGTGGAAAGTTGGATTCTGATGAATTGATAGATTGGATAACTGAGATGGAAAAATACTTTGAGTATGAAAATGTATCAGAGGAGAAGAAAGTGAATATTGCAAGCTCAAAGTTGAAAGGTCATGCATCCTTGTGGTGGGAACATCTTCAATTGGATCAAAAGAAGAAAGGTAAAGATAAGATCAAGGTATGCGATAATATGATAAACAAATTGAAAGGCAAGTTTCTACCTTGTGATTATCAGATTAACCTGATTAGGAGAATGCAAAGTTTGAAGCAGAAAGATAGCTTGGTAAAATATACTACTGAAGAATTCTATAGATTAGACATCAGATCTAGACATGTGGAAGATGAACTGAAAAGAATAGTGAGATATCTGAATGGATTAAGAAGTTCAATACAAGATGAGATCAACTTGGTCAAAATGGAAAGTATTGAGGAGACATATCAGTTTTCCCTAAGAGCTGAGGAAAAATTGAAAAAGAGATATGAACAAAGACAAAGGGACAGAGGTGGTAGATTCCCTAGAGGAAGAGGTAGATCCCATGGTGAAAATAGTAGATCTGAACCAGACAAGTCAATTTTAGACACACATCAAGATAAAGGAAAGACTGAATGGAAAGGTGGAAGTTCATACCAAGGAAGAGGCAATTACTCCTGAGGTGGTTATAGAAGGAGAGGGTTCCGAGGAACTTGTTACAATTGTGGTGAAGAAGGACATCGATCTTTTGAGTGTACACATGCAAGAAAGAAAGTCGGTAGTAGCAGAAATGTTTTGGTGCAAGAGGAGGCACTGAATGAGCTAGATAAGGAAGGAAATCTAATGATCAGAAGGATACTTTGAAGTGAGAAAGATAAACAAGATCCTATCAAGAAAAGTTTGTTCAAAACCAGATGTAGAGTTGCATAAAAAGTTTGGAAGGTAATTGTTGATAGTGGAAGCTTGGAGAATTTGGAATATGAGGAAATGGTCACAAAGTTGTAGTTGGAAAGAATAAAGCATCCTAAGCCCTATCAGATTTCATGGATCAAGGATAAGCATACATTAATGGTGAGTGAACAATGTTTTGTGAATCTGAAAATTGGAAAGTATTATGATAAGGTGTTGTGTGATATTTTTCCAATGGATTGTTGTCATATTTTGTTGGGTAGACCTTGGCAATATGATAGACATGCTATACATGATGGAAGATTGAATAGATATACTATTTGGGTTGACGGTAAGAAAGAAATCTCATTACCTTTGGTTGAAAAATCTGTTGGTGAGGTATGTACATCTGTGAAAGTTTGTTTGATGGAAGGTAGACAGCTTGTTAAGGATTTGAAAAGAGATGATATTTGTTATGGTTTGATTCCTAACAAACCAAGTAAGAATACAAAAGATGAAATTCCGACAGAAGTTGAGAAGTTACTCACTGAGTATAAGGAGATCATTTTAGATAATGTACCTAATGGTTTTCCACCAATGAGAGATATTAGTCATTGTTTGGATATAATTCCTAGAGCTATTTTAACAAACAAGGCATGACATCGGTTAACATCGACTGAGAATGAAGAGCTTAACCGATAAGTTCATGAGTTTTTGAACAAGGGTTTGATCAAAGAAAGTTTGATTCCGTGTGTAGTACCAGTTGTATTGGAACCTAAGAAGAATGGAGAATGGAAAATATGAACTGATTCAAGAGCAATCAACAAGATCACAATAAAGTATAGGTTTCCTATTCCAAGGATGGATGATATAATGGATTGTTTGAGTGGAGTAAGATATTTTACCAAAATTGATTTGAAAAGTGGATATCATCAGATCATAATCAGAGAAGGTGATGAATGGAAGACTTCTTTCAAGACAAAGGAAGGTTTTTATGAGTGGTTGGTTTTTCCTTTTGGTTTAACTAATTCATCGAGTACATTTATGAGATTAATGAATTAAGTTTGGAAGAAATTACTGAATAAATATGTGATTGTATACTTGGATGATATTTTGATATTTAGTAAGACTAGAGAAGAGAATTTGATCCAATATAAGACAAATATTGCAGAGATTGAAAGATGAAAATTAACTGATAAATTTGAAAAAGTTTTCCTTCATGAAAGAACTTGTGTATTTAGGTTTTGTGATTTCAGCTGATGGTTTGAAAATGGATACTGAGAAGGTTGAAGATATACTTTTTGGGCCTACACCTAAGAATGTCAGTGAGGTAAGATCATTTCATGGATTGGCAAGTTTTTATAGGAAGTTTATCAGAAATTTCAGTTCTATTTGTAATGCTATGACTGAGACAATGAGAGGTGACAAAAGAGAATTCAAATGGACACATAGAGTTGATAAGATTTTTGAGACTTTGAAGCTGAAGGTTGCTGAGTTACCCATGTTAGCCTTACCTGATTTCAATAAGGTATTTCAAGTTGAGTGTGATGCAATTGGAAGTGCAATAAGAGTTGTATTGACTCAAGAAGGTAAACCTGTTTCTTTCTTTAGTGAAAAGTTAAACGATGCAAAAAGGAAATATTATGTCTATGATCAAGAATTCTATGTTATTGTTCAAGCTATGAAGAAATGGAGACATTACTTGATGCTGAATGAATTTGTGTTGTATACAGATCATAAGGCTTTACAATATTTGGGTAGTCGGGATAAGTTGAATCAAAGACATATGAAATGGGTAGAGTATTTGTAGAGTTTTATATTTGTGATAAAGCATAAGAGTTGAGTTTCTAACCAAGTTGCTAATGCATTGAGTAGAAGAAGATCTTTATTGACTGAAATGAGAATTGAAGTTTTTGGTTTTGATGACATGAAACATTTGTATGAAAATGATCCTGATTTTTATGAGAAATGGAGAGTGTGCAAAGCATCTATTCCAAATCAATCAAGTATGAAGATTATTTCATTCAGGAAGATATGTTGTTCAAAGGTATTCAGTTGTGCATACCGAGAGGATCAATGAGAACTAATTTGATAAAGGAGAAACATAGTAGTGGTTTGGTTGGACATTTTGGTATTGATAAGACATTGAGTTTGTTGAAGGAAAGGTATTTTTGGCCTCAGTTGTATATGGATGTTCAGGAATTTGTGAAAAGCTATGGATTTTGTCAAATTAAAAAAAGGAGAATGTCAAAATACTTGTTTGTATACACCAATTACTGTTCCTGAGAAACCTTGGAATGATATCAGCATGGATTTCTTTCTTGGCTTACCGAAGACAACAAGAGGTAATGATTCCTTATTTGTTGTTGTGGATGGATTTTCTAAGATGACACATTTCACACCATGTAAGAAAAAATTAGATGTAGTACATATAGTAGATCTTTTCTTTAAGGAGATTGTTAGATTGCATGGATTACCGATGAGTATTATCTTTGACCGAGACAGTAAGTTTGTGAGCTATTTCTGGAAAACACTTTGGAAGAAGTTGGACACTGAGTTGAGAGATAGTCCTACATTTCATCCATAGACTGATGGAAAAATAGAGGTTGTAAACCAAAGTTTTGGTAACTTGTTGAGATGTTTAGTTGGAGACACACCGAGTAATTGGGATTTGATGTTGGCACAAGAAGAGTTTGCTTTCAATAGTTCAGTGAATAGAAGTATTGAAAAGACACCTTTTGAGATTGTTCATGGCACATAACCGAGAGGTATATTAGACTTGAGAGACATTGTTGGAGAAGAGAAAAGGAGTGCTGAAGCAAAAAATTTTGCTGAGTTCATGAAGACATTGCATGAGGATGTAAAATAGAAGATGGAGAAAAGTAATTAGAGATACAAGGATAGTGCAGATAAATCAAGAAGACATAAAACTCTTGAAGTTGGTGATGCTATAATGGTTCACTTGAAGAAAGGAAAATTTCCTATTGGAACTTATGGAAAATTGAAGATGAAAAAATTTGGTCCTTGCAAAATACTGAGAAGATTTGACATTGGAAATTCTTATGAAGTGGAATTGCCTGATGACATGGACAAATCACCCATATTCAATATTTCATACTTGTATGAATATCATGAACCCAATGAAGAAGTGACAGTACCAAGTGATTATCCTAAGAAAAAGATAGAGGAAGTTGAACAGATTTTGAAATAGAGAGTTGGCAGAAGTACAAGAGGAAAGGAATAAGTGGGGTATCTGATATAATCGAAGAACAAACTGATTAAGGACTGATCTTGGATTTCTCAGTCTAAGTTGGATTCATTTTAGGTTGGACCTAATACATGATTTGGGGAATCCTTTATTTTAACCCCAGGTGTCTGATGCAGGAGAATCTTGGGTTCTTGGCAATCCTGCTCCACAAAAGATATGTTTGCTATTGTTCTTTAGCTTGTTTGGAGGTTGCTCGGTGAAGTGCTTGGTAACCCTATTTCTCGGTTACTTATTCTATCTTTCTTTACCGATTGGTCTTGGCGTATGTTGGCTTCTTAGTGTTTCTTTCACCGAGTTGGTTTTTGTTGCTCAGTTATGTTCTTACCGAGTTGTTCCTATTGCTCGGTTATCATCTTACCGAGTTTTTTTTATCCTGATCTATCTGACTTCTACATTTAATTTATGTGGCGTGATTAATGTGGGGTCTCCCATTGGGATCTGTGTAGACCTAAATCTGGGTCTCTTTTTTGGATTTGAGTGCCAACCTCCTTGGTGGACTCTTGTATATATTTGGTTCTCCATTCTTAGTTTAGGGGTGTCAGTTTTAGGAGGAAGTTTGATATCATATTGTGATAGAAGATTTTGTGTTAAGATATTTGATGGCAGGTCGGTGACCTCGGATGTATGAAGATCATTCTGTAATTCATTTGAATGTATATGACCTAAATCGGGAAGTCCTTATAGCACTACATGTATGGAGTTTGATCAATTAATGAAAAGAGATCAGTTGTTTCTTCTCTCCTTCTTGTTTTTATTGCTTATGTGTTGTATCTGCAAGCTAGTTGGGTATTTGGGAGTTCTTTTGGCCCTTAGTACTGACCCTGCTTGCGTCAATTCACAAAGAGAAGATAAAAACAAAAGACCATGAACCATATTGGAAACTCTAATCACTTGTGATTATCCTTGAGTGGCATAGGAATATGACCAAAGATAAATCAATGAAAAATAACTCACTGCATCAAGAAAAAAAATAACGATATTTATCTTCTTGTCCAAGTTTGTGAGCATTATAATTTTGTGGTCTCATTAATTTCAATTCTTGAGGACATTGATGAAAACTTGTTGAGGTAGAGAAGTTAGTAAAAGATGTATCATTGATTGATTTATGAAGAAGATTTCATGAATTGATTGATTGGTGAAGAAGATATTAAGGGTTTATTGATTGATGAAGAAGATTTGAAGAATTCTATAATTAGTATAATGAGATGTGTGCTTCTAAGGAAGTATAAGGTATATCCAGAATAGGGAAGAATGATAGGCAGGAATGTATAGGAAAGAAGTTTTAGAGACCTTATGGGAGAATACTTTGTATTCCTCCACATAGGATGATGGTGGTTTGAAGTTTTGGTTTTTAATAACTGAGTAATGTGAATATTGCAGTATCATGTTTTCATGTCCCCAACTATTCATTTGATGAAGAGATATTGTGATGTTGGATGATAGTAAGGATGAATATAAGGATTGGATAAGATAGGCTCATAGAATGATTCACATTCAAATTTCAAGGTATGTGGTTTAGTGGACATTGTTAGATGGTCCATGTAGTATTTCAATTCAAAGTTGTTTTGATGGATTTCTCAAGAGGTGAAGATTTTTTGTCACAAGTGTGATGATATTATTTGTATTGACTCCTAGGTGACTCAAAGTTTTGGTGGAAAGTAAATTTTATTATAAATGGTCTAGATATAATTTAAGGAAATAATTAAGAGACTAAGGATGTTTTTCGTGGCATGCTGAGATTCAAATTACACTATGTTCTTTAGAGGATGTTTTTGGGTTGACCAGTAACCTATTTTTAATTGTTTTTTACATGTTACATTTGGGTCTAATTATGGAGGATGTTGAAATGCATGGGTTTTAATTATATCATTTGAGGAAGACCTAATTTTTGTGGATATGGGTCCTCTTTTTCTCCTAGGGTGGATTGCGTTAAGTATTTGTACTTAAGGTGGCTGACTTTGCATTAATACTTCTTATATCATATTCAAATAACCTTGCTGACATTTTTGATGGATAAATCTCTTTATATAAGTATGAATGTATAAGTTTTGTAAGAGGGTATGTGAGGTAGCTAAAAAGAGTACGTGGGTCAAGTGTGAAGACTAAGTAATGCATATAATGAAGAGTAGAGGTGTAAATTGTTGAATCTGATAGAAATGAATTGGAAGTAGATTAGGAGATCCAATGATTTTCACACTTTTTTTCTTGCTAAAAGGTTTTGAACTCTTTTCTCACCATTCTGGAAGATTCATATTTTGTACAAGTTCTCTCGAGTATAGTTACAACATTCATAGTGTGCCTAAAACATCAGGGATAGTGAGTTTCTTGGGTCCTGGCCTAAAACTTTATAATTGGTTATTTCACATTGTGAGTAAGATTCTCTTTGTGGTTTCTCACCCATTTAGTTTTCCACATATACCTGGTGTTGATTTGTGTATGGTTACGTTGTTATATCTTTTAATGCTAATTAGTTGTTCTTGTAAGGAGTAAAATATGGATGGACTGGACTACATAGAGTTTATGCACAATAGAGATTCATATGTCAAAGAGACCAATGCCATAATTTAACCATTTACATTTAATTTGTATTTGATAATGGATATAGACTTGAAAATGAAAGAAAAGATTAATGGAGTAAAATACCTACCTCACATCATAGCAGATCACAAAATGCCATTTTCTGAAGCATGTGTTGAGTTTCTTGAAAATTTGAGACCAAATCTGGAATGGAAATGCAGAGACAAACAAAACCCATAAATCTTTTTTTGTTCTGACACAGTTCTGATTTGTACACTCAAATCAATGTCACCATTGACCTAGAATTTCTGATTCCAACCTAGGGTAGAATCGACCTAAAAAGTCTCTGACATGAATTGTGTTTTTGGATCCTGAAAGTTTGCTAAAAAGGGTATCCAAATCTGTGCTCTATTCCAATGTTCCTGAACCTGTAACTCCCAAAACAACACCTGCAAATATCTTAAAAAGAGGGGTTTTGGGGTGACTATATAGGGTTTTGCCTTAGTCAAACCCCCATTTTGGTGATCTCCACCTCCATGAATAGCCAAATATAATAGAGTGTATGTGTGTGTGTTGCTCTTGGAAAGAGCTTCAAATGTGTAATGTCAAGATCTAATCCTCTAGATTAAAAATCCTAACATGAATTGAAAATGAGAAAGCAATGCATATATTTGAATATGATAAAGAAAGCATACAGAGCCCCCAAGGCTAAAGTATTCCTACCAAACTCATAATGCATTGTTGCTACCCCATGATAATATCTTTTGAATTCTTTAAGGTTGAAAATGGTGGATCCAAGAAGAAGGAAGGAGGGAAGAAGTCTCTCTTGCTCCAAAGAAGATCCACAATGGCTTGTCCACAAAAGTGCTTGTATGTCTTAATGCATCATCATGTCTTATCCTTCTATATTATCCTCTTTCTTTCTTGCATCATCATTATCATGTCATAATCCTAATTGCATCATATCATCTTACAATTCTTTTTTCATGTCCAAATGAAGGCAAAAGAGAGTGTTTATATAGAGATCTCAATATAGACCTCCTAGGGCAAAGCAAGGGACCAAAATTCAAATTTCACCTTGAATTATGGTCCAATTACAATCACCAACCAAGGAGGGGATTTTTTAATCTGAATATCGGGGAAAACACTTCTACATTCAGACCCGGGGACCTATCTTAAGTTTTAGAACCTCGATAGGCTCTAGATTTGAAAGCGGGGACCACCACCTGACAGAGGTCAAGGTCAACCTTGAACTTAACCTAGGTCAAGGAAGACCTCAATTCTGACCTAGGTCAGAATCGACCTCAACCCAGAAGTGAGGTTTTAGGCTGGTCTCCTTGGGAATTCTGCAGGATTTCCAGGTCAACTAGGGACCTAGGAAGGTGATAAAACACACCAGTATGTTGGATAGAGGCACAAAGGCCAAAGAGTAAGTATGATAAAGATTTAGGAGAGCCAATACATAGGTTCTACCCAAAAATGGAATCATAGAAAAGGGAGATTAAAGAGGAGATTAAAGTGTATGTGCATCCAAGAAATGCAAATATAATATGAAAATGTACTAAATGAGGGTGCTAAACCTACCAAAATGGAAGTGCTTCCATTTTAAGATGATACAGTTCTAATAATCAATATTGACATTTGTAATATAATTGATAAGTAATTATTTTAGCTGATTCAAATAAATCTTAGCTCTTAGTGGTGTTCAAAAATTGGTGTAAGAGAGAGAATCCTCTAGAAGAATCTTAACTTCATGAGGTATATCTATGATGGCTAGTGAACATGGAACCAAATTACCTAAGTTTGATGGGACAAATTATACATTCTGGAATGAGAGAATCGAGTTCCAATTGGAATCTATACCATTTTTTTTTCTTGATGCTATCATAAATCATTATGTTCCTATGGAATACGGTCCTCCTAAAACTCAATATGAAATCAAATCTCATGAGAATAGTACAAAGGTGAGGAATACTATTATCAATAGTCTAGGTGAAAAAGAGATGCTAAAGGTCATGGGTTCTAAAATAATATTTGATGTGTGGGAGAATCCTGGTAGAATTTATGTATGAAACAAAATTTTGAAACTTGAATATGTCTAAAGATAAAATATTGAAGATTAATAGCACTGAGTGAATGAAATTGTTAACTTTATGAGAGGCTTTGGTAGAACCCTATAACACAATGATGTATGACTGAAAGTGATGAGAACTATAAAGTATGTATGCAAGACCGTCTTGAGTACTATTCAATATAGTCATGATGTGGATAAGTATATTTTGGAAGAGATCTATGGTGTTTTCAGTGGATTTGAGTTGTTAGAAATTGGATCACCAACATGAGAAGAGGGATGCTACTTTCAAAGGTTATTCAAAATATTGAAGATGAATCTATCCCTAATGAACAATAAAAATTTGTTCAAAGATTCAAGAAATGATCCTTCAAATACAAAGGTAAGTTTCCCTTCAAATGTTTTAATTGTGGAAGGTAGGACACTATGGTCCTAAATGTCCTTTTAGGGAAGATAAGAGAAAATATGATGATAGTTGTAAGAGCGAATTTTTTTTGCACAATGGAGACATATTCATCAAAGGATGAAGAAATTAATGAATCACATGATATATTGATATTTCTGGCTATCAAGGAAGATGAAAATGATATATTTGATAGATAGAATATTGCTCAACATATAATAGAAGAATCCAAATCCTTAATAATTGATTTAGGTTGTTCAAATAATATGAATAATAGAAATAAAGAAACACACAACTTAGAGTGGGGGTGAATCAGTTGTGTCCCAAATCTCAAAACCTTAACAAACTCTTAACCTTAAATCTCAAATCTAAATGATGAACATTAAAACAAAGATCAAAATACTTCAATCACCATTAAACCAATATTTTTTGACACGGAAACCCGATTTAGGGAAAAAATGTTAGAAATCAAAGAATTTAATTGCCAAGATCCACTGTAAACAAAATACCTGTCACAAAAGAAAAGAATGGAGACACAAGTCATAATGATCTAAAAGATGAAATATTCACTCAGACAGAGAATATAGGAAATTACAAAAGAATCAATAATTACAAAGAGATCAATCCTTATAAAGGAGATCAAACACCAGAAGGTGGAGACCTAGGTTGCATGATAATATTTAATAATAAAATGAATTATTATATGCCTAAAGTTTAGCTTAAGTGAACTCGAGATAAAGAGGTGACTCAATAATTAAATCAACAATGAATTAATTATTAAGTGAAAATACCTTTTTACTCTAACACCCCCCTTAAGATAAACTTAGGGAGAAGCTAAATACCTAGAAACAACTATAGAAAGAAGGAATTGGTCCCGGAAATATGGATTAATTAGGTACCCAAGAACAAAAAATCTCTGTAAAGAGGAGAAAAAGGAGAAAACCTAGTGGGAAAAACCCCTCTCCGAAAAGAGATGAAGACTAGTGAAGGACTAAAGAATCCTCCAAAATAGAGAATGTCCCAGAAGATAGGAACAAAGATCAGGTAGAGAAGAATACAATCTAGATGAGTGCCCTCAGATGAAACTACTTGAATTAGGATGGGAAACAAAGGCAAACATAGGAACTCAAAGATACAAATGGAAAAAAAACCAAAGTATTAAGAGTTGATCAAAAGAAGAACATGTTGAATACCATTGAAGCATGAATCTGCAAACACTGTCAAAGAATAAATGGTGGAACCTCCACTAAAATAGTATCTAATTAGGTAGAGAAGATTGTAATCTGTATGATTTCCCTCAAATGAAACTACTCAAATCAAGATGGAAAACTAACGAAACATCAAAATACAAAGATACATATGGAAAAGAACAAAGTCTGAAGAGTTGACCAAAAGATGGAAGGATGCATCCAAAATAGGAATGAAAGAAGTGTCCATATGGTAAATGATCCATCTCACCAAAATGCATAGGTACCCAGCCACTACCTCCACCTAGTACATAGGAACAAATGCTGAATACATAGCTCACCCTATCGAATGAAGGAAGCATTAGAAACAACATGAAATACCCCCCATAATGCTGAGAATGGAGAGGTATGATAGGAAAACTGAAAGAGGTTGCCAAGGATAATTGCATGTCAAATAAAGTATAAAAACATATAAAGGATGGTATCGAGGACATGATCAATCTCTAGACATACATAATGAGGCTAATATCATGGAAGGAACATTCACTTGAAAAAGGTAGATAACACTCCCACATGACACTTTATTATATAGTGTGAGTAAAAACAAGGACAAAATGTGCAAGATCCCAAGCATGCAATCATGATACTTTATCTCAGTGCATTACAAAAAAGAAATGATATAGAAATAGATGTCTACAATACTCAAGAATGAAAGAAAGCTATAAGACCATATGTAACAGCTAACAAGGAGTCATCCCATGCAAGGAAAATGATCCTAGGACCTGAGACATCCAAGATATCCACCAGAATGCCAAAAAGAAAATAAATAAATAAAATGTGCCTAGAGAAGATTCTGTCAATAAGATCCATACAAGGAGAAAGAGAACGAAACCAGCTTTCCCACGACATGCGGAAGTCAAAAAATGGATTCTGAAGGAGCAAGATATGGTGACCAGAGTGCAAAAAGAAACCCTGACTTTGACTTCCAAAAAACACGCCAAGATGGAAAAATCAGAAAACCAAACTTAGAACACCAGGTAGAGTTCAGAACTAGATTTCTGACAATATCTCGTTTGATGAAAAATGCCCCCATTTTCTCAAGATATGAGAAAAAACCAACAGCTGCTCCAAAATAATAAGAACCCCAAAACATCTCTGCTAAATGCGATAGAGCCCCACTGAATCTGCTGGTGCCGCTAAATCTGCTGGAGCTGCTAAAAAATAGCCAAATTTGGCAGAGGTAATGAAGTGCTTACATGGAGGTCATGCATGCTGACTGGACGAATTTACCAAGAATTTATTTTTTCTTTTTTTGTGAGAAAAAACAACATATAAAAAACCACTATTTTTATTTTAAAAAAATATTCAATAAAAGTAAGGCCTACACGGCTCCGTGGGGCCTACGCGACACCCTTGGGGCCGATGCAACACCCTTGGGGAATGTGCAGCCCCTTGGGGCCCGAAACAACCATGTGTGGGGGAGGCCCCACCCCCTGTTGTGGTAGGTGGGTCAGGTATGACCCCCCACCAAAAATTAAAATTTTTCTTCTTTTTTTTTAATCTTTAAAAAAAAAAAAAGATTTGGAAAAACCCATAAAAAAATAGGTAATTTTTATTTTTTTGCCAAAAATCATAAAATAAATTTTCATGATTTTTTATTTTTATTTTTACATGGCTCAAAATTCGTGTCCAGAATAGGGCCCTACAGGCAAAAATGTTTTGCTTCAGAATGCAACTTTGTCCAAATAGGACATGCCTTTAATGGAAATAGGGGGTTTTGGACATTTTGAGGACAACCAGGAGGTCGTTTTGTGCCCAAAGTGTTCCAAAAAGTAGCTCCCCCAGATCCACACTAAAAACTCTAAAAACTTGAAACCCTCAGTGCTCCAAAAAATATTCTAAAAACTCAAGAATGGGTAGAAAAAGCAAGGCTCCGATACGATGTTAGAATTTAAAGAATTCAACCACCAATTTCCACTGTATGTAAACTGACCTATCACAAAAGAAAAGAATGGAGACACAACTCATAATGATCTGAAAGATGAAATTTTCATCTAGAGAGAGAATAGAGGGAATTACAAAACAATTAATAATTACAAAGAGATCAATCCTTATAAAGGAGATCAAACACTAGAAGATGGAGAAACCTAGGTTGCATGATAATAATTAATAATAGAAATAATTATTATATTCCTAAAGATTAGCTTAAGTGAACCAGAGATAAAGAGGTGACTCAATAATTAAATCAATAATGATTTAATTAATAAGTGAAAATAACTTTATACTCTAACAAAAACCAAGGTGGGGATCAAACACAAAAGATGATGTACTCTGTTAGAAGAACTATACCAAGTTAACTTGATATTACATGGGGAATGCACATATATTTAGGCACACTTCCTAGAGCTCACTTCTCAAATACAATAAGGGCTAAACCCAAAGGAAGGCTCACTTCTTTACGATAATCTCATGAAATATACTTCATAGTGGACAATAATCCATAAATCATGAATTGATTGTTGGCATCTTCATTATTCCTATGTAATTCCAATTAAGTACATAATACATTAGGTTTATGCCTTGATTGAAAATTCCACTCATACCTCTTTGTACAGTTTCTCATGCCCTCACACACACCTGCACCATCCAATCCACAAAAGGATATTGCATTTATACAATTCATCAACCTTAATTCCTCAACTTTGACCAAACAAGTAATTACAAATATTTAATCAAATATGATGCAATTATTTAATGCTATCCAAATCTTGTCAGCTAAGACACAATAATGATCATAATATTCTTCCTCTAACATCCTATATCTCCAAAAATTAAACCTCTATGTTCACAACACACTACATCATCATGTCAGACAAGAACAATGAAGAACACCAGTATGCCTCAAGAAGATCACCAAATATGTTCACACCAATGAATGTGATCCAGTAATACAAATAGAGAATAATCTAGAAACATCATGAAGCACCATGAAATGCCATAGCAACAACCAAAAAAAATCAGTCTCAAAATTCAACATCAAGTCTACACTATTCATCAGGAACACCAACAAGAACTTCAATGACTCAAGAAAAATAGCTTGTGATCCTTCAAATCATGAACTAGATGAGATGCAGACACATATCTATGTCCCAAAACATCACTAGGTCAACAACCAAAAAAATATTGAATAACCAATCCACACTAAACCAAAAACTATTAAATACTATTCTCTGATCTAACATCCATAACTCACTGAAATCATAATGCTAACATCTATAAATTGACACATCTCAACTACCAAAATCCATAAAACCATTTGTATGTTTGTAGCATATGATCTTCAACACATTAGCCATATCAAACCAATCATTTGATTGAACATCACATGAAAAATGTAGGAACACTGTCTCAAAGAGTAGAAATATGTTTATATCAATGATGAAACATCAATGTCAAAACATATATGCATGGAATTCCAAAAATCTATGTTAGAAAGAGACACTTATCTTGTTAGTGTATATATTTTCATTGATGAAAACTATACATGTTTCCCACGACTACTTGTGGTGATACCGAAGATTAGAGTGTAGATTTTGCTAAGTATGGGAAAATTGGCTAGTGTAGTCAAGGACAAAGGAACTCAAAGAGGTTTGTGTAATCCTTGCAATATTATTCACACAAACGAAACAATAAGTAACATCAAAGAGATATGTAAGATCAATTTTCTTTATTATCAAGAAATCATATACAAAAGATCTGCAACATGCAGTCATACATGCCAGGCATACATGCCTAATTACAATTAGAAATCCTTACAAATTCCTTAAAATTAAGATGTATCAAGAAAATCTTATGAGAGCTACCCCTATCAGGTTACATCCCTTTAAAAGAACAATTACATAGCTTATAAATCCTTTGCAAGCATCAGGTCAGCCTATAAAAGATCACATTTCCCAATGAAAAAGAAAATGTAATACAAAATATAGTTCACAACCCAAGCCATTTGGATCTACTTCAAATGAAAGAAATAATGAATCGTGATCCCTCAATTGGGCTAGCCAAAAATGTAATATCATTGAGAAATGAGTCATTAAGATTTGTTAATCGAGAAATTCCTTCGCGAGATCAAAAAATCACAAATTGGCTAGAAAACATGAATAAAATTAGAGTCTCACCAAGAATCTGAAAGATATCATGTGTGAATTATCCAAATGAAGTACAAATGTGAAAGATCCAAAATGATCGAACATAGGAAGAAAGTCAGAGACTGATCAAACAGGAAAACATAAAACAAATATTTTTTGTTGATGCAAGATTGCTAGGATCCCAAGATTCTCCTACATCAGACACCTAGGGTTATTTTAAAAGTGAGCCTCTCACTTTTCTGGGGCTAAAGGAAAACCAAGAGTGTCAACCTCAACCTAAGAAATCCATGAAAAATCTTCCACTTGTTTTTCCTTCCATTTGACAATATACTCTTTATACTGCTTACCTCTTGTACTTCTTCCAATTCTGCTATCCATAATCTCTGCTATCTCATCCATCTACTCGTTAGGATACTCTTGCTCAACTTCAGATACATTAACCTCACAAAAATATGATTTATGATATTCATTCAAGTATGCAACATTGAATATAGGTGAAATGTCTATGTCCTCTCATAGCTCCACTTCATATTAATTCCATAAATCAAATTTCCGCAAGATCTTACACGGTCCAAAATTCCTCATCTGAAAATTATTATATGTTCTAATAGGAAATCACCTCTTCTTCAAATATATCATGACTTCATCCCAAAATTCAAATTCCTTATATCTCCTTTTCATATCTGCTCTCTCCTTGTATGTCTGATTCATCTCCCCCAAATGTTGTTTTATCCAAATCTGTAATCCATTCACGTGTTTAGAAAACTTTTCTGCTTCAACACTCCTCTTTTTCTCATGACTAGTATCCCTTAATTATGAAACTCCCTTAGGATTAAATCTAGTAACTATCTCAAATGGTTTCTTCCTTGTACTCATATTCACTAAATTATTATATGAAAACTCTACTTGTGCTAAGATTAAATCCCAATTTTTAAGATTTTCTCCAATGAAACACCTTAGTAGATTTCCCAAACTCATGTTTACTACCTCTATTTGTGCATGAGACCATGGATGAAATGTAGAACTAAAATTCAAATCAATTTTCATCTTCTTCCAAAGTATCCTCCAAAAATAAACAACAACTTTATTATGTCTTTCTGAAAGTAAACTCTTAGGCAATCCATTCAATCTCACAATCTCGTTGAAAAATAAATTAGCTACATGTACTATGTATGTTGTCTTCTTACAAGGAATGAAATGTGACATCTTAGAAAATATATCTAGCACCAAAAATATAGAATCATACCTCTTTGTGTCTTTGGTAACGCAATTATAAAATCCATGCTAATATCCTCCCTAGGTCTAGTTGGCACTGTCAAAGATGTATATAATCCTGTATTTTGACTACTTCCTTTTGAAACTTTTCAAACTCTACATCCTTGAAAAAAATTCCTTACACCCTTATGAATCTAAGGAAAAAAGTAATTTTCACTTACCAAAGCCAGTGTCTTGTCAATACCAAAATATCCATCTAATCCTACACAATGATTTTCCTTAATCGGTTTATCTCTCATAGAACTCCTCACTATACACAACTGAATTCTTCTGAATAACATACCTTCCTGAACAAAATAATCGAAACATTTCCGTCCATCTACAACAACATATTCTCTATAAGATTTCCAAGGTTCTGCAACATTAGGGTCATCCTCATACAAAGTCTTCAACTCATCAAATCCCAACACTTCAACTCTCATTTCAGTCAGAAAATTTCTTCTTCTACTCAAAGCATTAACAACGTTATTTTATTTGCCACTCCTATGTTTCAACAAAAATGCATAACTCTAGAAAAATTCAGCCCATATCATATGTCTCTGATTCAACTTACCTTGACTATTCAAATATTATAATGTTTGATGATTAGAATAGAACACAAACTCCTTGGGAAACTAATAATGTCTCCATTTCTTCAAGGCTTGTAGTATGGCATAGAATTCTTGACTATAACCATAATATCTTCTCTTAGCATCATTCTCCATTTATTGAAATCTTGTAGTATGGCATAGAATCCCTGATCATAGCCTGAATATCTTCTCTTAGCATCATTCAAATTTTCACTGAAATAAGAAATAGGGATACATTCTTGACTTAACACTCCTTCAATTGCATTTCAACTTTCACCACAGTTCACTTGAAATAATTTATTGAAATATAGTAAAGATAACACAAGTTTTTCAGTAACATTTTGTTTCAAAAAATCAAAACTCTTATCTTCTCCCTGTGTTCACTTGAATAATTTTGTATCTCCTCTCATTATCTCACTCATAGGATTACAAACTAAACTGAAATTCCTTATAAACTTTTGGTAGAAACTAGCCAATCCATGAAGTGATTTGACTTTTCCAACACTCTTAGGTTTAGGTCATTCAACAATTTATTATGCTTTCTCAGAATCCATCTTCAATCCTTCAATAGATATCACAAAAACTGAAATATACTATATCTTCCCTCATGAAAGAACACTTCTTGATGTTTATCAACAATTTCTCTTCCTAAAATCTCTGTAATACTTGTCTCATATACAACAAATGATCTTCATTACTCTTATAAAAAATCAAAACTTCATCAAGATAAACAATCACAAACTTACCCAAGAATTTATTCAATACCTCGTTCATCAATCTCATAAAAATAATCGATGCATTAGTCAATCCAAAAGGCATCACCAACCACTCATAAAATCCTTCATTTATCTTAAATGCAGTCTTCCACTCATCTCCTTCTCAGATTTTGATCCAATGATATCTACTCTTCAAGTATAGCTTTATAAAATATCTGGATCCACTCAAACAATCCATTATAGCATCCATCCCGGGAAAAGGGAATCAGTATTTAATAGTGATCCTATTAATAGCTCTAAAATTAGTACACATTCTCCATTGTCCATTCTTCTTTGGTGCTAATAATAAAAGTACTGAAGAAGGACTCAATCTTTCTCTGATCAACCCTTTCTTCAACAATTATTGCACTTGTCTATTCAAATCCTCATTCTTTGTTGGTGTCATCCGATGTGCTTCTTTATTAGGCACACTTTTTCTGGGGATTAGATCCATGCAATGAGTAATACTTCTCATAGGTGGCAATCCATCCGGTACATTATATGAAATTATGTCCTCATACTCAATCAACAAGTTATTTATTTCGTTAGTTTGTCCTTATTTTGTTCCCAAATCAGATTTATTAGGGATCAACACATAACACATATTTTCAATCTTCAAGCCATCCATCCTTCCTTCAACCAAACAAATAATAACACTGGTACAATTGTCATTCTTACAAGTCTCAATCAAAGGCAACAATACTTGTTTCTGTTAGTCCTAATGATATTTTGTTGTCATTAGTTTTCTAAAAAAACATATATAGGTGAATGTAACCGAAGCAAGGAAGTCATATAATGAAGGAGACACAGTTAGTAAAGGCAAGGGAGATAGTCACCAAGCACCCAATAGTAATCAAGCACCGAACAAGCTACATATACTAAGTCATGCAAGGACAGTTACAAAGCACTCATAGACACTGAGAAGAGAGCATAAAGTTACCGAGTAAGCACAAGCATGTTACTGATTATTCTAGAGCCTACATTTCATTTGATATTAAATATATTGAATTTGGATATCGAGCAGGATGCATGGTACAAAATTCAAGGTAAGCATTATTTGAGTCATTGGGACTCCAAACACATGATTGGACATGATCAAGAGGTAGATCAACCAATGAAGTTTCAGAAGGCATATGACATTGGAGATTTAACCTAAGTTTAACCACTTAATCTCCACCATTGATTCATGTTTCCCTAGATCTGGGTAACCGCCTAAGTCATAGTTACCCACTTGGAAATTGTATAAGAGATGAGTTTGAATATTGAGCATGTTGGTATTGTTGATGTCGACGATGATGTTTCTATTACTCAAGATAAAGAGTTGATAAAGATGTTGCAAAGAGAAGAAAAAGAGAGGTATGGAGAATTAATAAGAGCTTATGATACTAAGCTACTCAGTATAGAAAAAGGTAACACAATTATTGAGCATAATTAGTCTAGACAACAATTGAATGATGTGTTCTTATCAGATAGTTTTCACTAATTTTTTTGTGTTCAGAGTTGTAAAAATCCTTCTTGTGGGTAGGCCCTAACAGGTATTTAAATTTTGTAAATCCTTTAACCAAGCACATTTCTTACATTAGAGATTGTAAAATCCTTTAACAAGGTAGACTGAATAAGTCTTTTGTACTCTTGACCGAGTATAATACTCCTCATATGGTATGCTACCAGAAGTAGCTAACATTGTATCTCTAACTGAGCAACCATTTTACTGCAGTAGTGAAGGATTGTGGGTGTCATCCCCACCATAGTATTTTCCTATAACAAAGGATTTCTATGTGAACAAAATATCTATGTTGTGTGTTGTAGATTTTACGATTTGAGTTATTTACTTTATGTTCATTTTATGCAATATATTCAACTTAGTAATTGATCTATACATGTATGGTTAAAAGTTTTAAGGGTATTGATTCACCCCTCCCCTCTTAGTACATAGCTTTCCTAAGTTATTCCAAAAATTCTAACAATTGGTATTAGAGATAGTCTCTTGAGAAAAAGGTTTAACCACCTGAGAGTAAAGATCATGGCTATGGAAAGTTACAAGCAATCTAAGAAGATCGATAGTCTTGAGTTTGAATTAGAAAATGCACAAGAGGTGATTGAAGATCTGAAAAGAAAGTTAGAAAAGTCCTTGAGAGTGAGAAAGTAGTTCTACATTGAACTTAAATCTACACAAGAACATATTGATACTCTTGAGACAACATCTGAAGGTAGTCTGAGTAATAAAGTTGAATCGGCTATTGTAGAGCTCATGGAAAATAACAAGATACTCACAAAGCAACTGAACTTAGCAAAGAAAGATAAAGAAGCACAAAGAATAAGAATCATTGAGATACTTGAATCTAAGGGAGAAGTTGAAGATGTATTGAAATTAGCTGAAGAAGATAAAAGAAAGTCTGAGACTAGAATAGATGAGAAAGAATATGAGAATCAAGCATTGAAGTGTGAAGTTGAAAGATTGGCCAATGAACTAAAATTTGAAAAAGAAGCCAATGAGGTACTAAAGAGAAGTGATGAAGCATTGAGAGCATTGAATGCATAGATCAAAGGTCAAAAAAGACTTAGAGACAAAACTGGACTTGGATTCAATAGTTAGAGAACTACTGAGAGAGGAGAATCATTTAAGAAAGATGACAATCAAGACAATTTTGCCCCATCAAATTCCAACAATCCTAATTGTTACCACTATGGGAAACCTGAACATACTGCAAATGTATGCAGAAGTAAAAGGGGTAAGTTACTGAGCTTGCCTAATTTTGATGGATATTTATATAACTGCAATAAGTATTGGCACCGCAAATTTGAATGCAGATCAAGAATTGTAAACAATATATTGAAGCCAAAGTTTGATGGCTACTGCAGTACTTTCAACAAGTTTGGTCACAAGTCTAAAGAATGCATATTACCAAGGAGAAATGACAAATGTGTACCGAACCAACATAATATTCAAAGTAACTGATAGAGTACATCTATACCATGGGACTACAATATAAGGATATCATGTTTAGTCTATGGAAGGTATGGACACATTGTGGAAAATTGCATGTTACTACGTGGCAGGAACAATAGAAGATCTTGGAGAAACCCTGGAATGGAATGTTTCTATTGTCACAAGCTAGGTCACCCATCCAAAGACTGTAGGTACCGAGTGAAATTTCCTACCGGGGAAGATACATCTGAGAAATCAAAATTAAATGTTGAAGAGATGAGAGAGCAGATGAATAGGAAATGGAAAAGAAAGACCATGGATGATGGAACACCATTCGGGATAGTTGAGGGCATTGCATCCTCTAGATCAAATGCAACTGATTTCTTGAATGATGCTCTCAGATTGACATGCACAATTGTAATTTGAAAGTGAGAGAATAATGACAAGATGAAAAGAGCTCAAATATAGTGGTTAAAGAAATGAGGATTTGATTAGCAATTTATAGACAATTTGGATCAATTTAATGAATATGATTAATTTGGAACTAAAAAATAATCAATGTATAAGATTGAATGTTTAGACTTGTTAAGTGGGAAATCATGAGTTAAGTAAAAATAAATATTGGAAAGTTTTTTATTTTCAGCAAAAGATGCCTTTTGAATATGACTTAAATGAAAATAAATGTTGGAAAGTATTTATATTCAACAAAAGATACCATTTTAGAGGAAATGAGGAATTAAGGAATAAGTTGAGTGGAAAAAGAGAGGAGTTAAAATGGAAAGAGGGTAGAGTTAAGTGGAGAGATAAATCAACAAGTGAGAATTAAGAGGAAATGAAGGAAAAAGTTAAGCGGGGATAAAAATTAGCTAGTGAGAGTGATAAGTGAAGAAAAAATAGAAAGAAAATAGAGCTAAGTGAAGGAAGAAATTAGAGTAAAATAGATTTAAGTGGAGAGAATCGATAAATATAATTTATTAATTCCTCTACATGTTAGTAATTATCTATTTAAAAAAGGATTTATTTAATTATGAAGGGAGATTAAAAGAGAATAAATAAATAATGACATTTATTTATCCTAGAGGAAAGGTTAGGATGAAGGATTGAAATCATTAAAATAACTATTTAACCCTAGGGACAAATTAGGAATATTAACTGCCAAAGAGAGAGATTAAATAATTGCCCAAATTATTTAATTAGAAAAGAAAAAGTATTAAACTATGTCAAATTGACAGAGAATGATAAAATCAAAGAATATAATTAGTTATTTATTACATAACTAAAATTATTTATTTAAAGAGAAAAAGATATGAAATAAAATAAATAATAAATATCAATCAAGTGATATAAAGAAAATATTAGTAAAAATGGTTGTCAAAAGAGAAGAGAAATTTTTAGTGTCTAAATTTTATCCCTCTTTGAGAAAATACAATTCCGAGAGAGAAAAATTGAAAAAATCATCCCCTAGTGAACTAAGGGATAAAGGTAGGATGCCCCCTTGTATAACTAGGTAAATTTTTTTTGACATGAGGCCACTTTTTGAAAATGACTGCAAGGAGTAATGAAATAAGAGTTAGATGGAAGAAGAAATTAGCAGGAAAATGAAGAATGTTAGAGTGATGATGACTATCTTTCATAAATACACTTTATCATCACTTAAATTTATTAATGTGGAAAGTAGATATTTGGCACCATGGCATAGAAAACCAAGGTGATAATGATATTCCTTTGCAATAATAGACACAATGCATATAAGGAATGTTCCGTTCTATATTAAAACATTATATGTTAATAGTTGAGGTATGTGTCATAGTCACAAGCATAATGATCTATGACCTTAGGTTTTCATAGGATCTATTCCCAAAGGGAACTTGCTAACATAGACACCCAAGACATGCTTGCCCAATAAATTCAAAAAGAGAAGATAAAAACAAAAGATCTTGAACCATCTTGGAAACTCTCATCACTTGCAATTATCCTTGAGTAGCATAGGAACATGACCAAAGAAAAATAAATAAAAACAATACTCACTGCATCAAGAAAGTGAATAACCATATTTATCTTGTTGTCAAAGTTTGTCAGTATTATACTTTTGTGTTGTCATTAATAATAATTCTTGATGACATTGATGAAAACTTGTTGAGGTAGAGAAGTTGGTAACATATGTATCATTGACTGATTTATGAAGAAGATTTGATGGATTAATTGATTGTTGTAGAAGATCTTAAGGGTTTATTGATTGATGAAGATTTGAAGAATTCTGTGATTAGTATAATGAGATGTGTGCTTCTCAGGAAGTATAAGGTATATCTAAAATAGGGAAGAATGATAGGTAGTAATGTACTAGAAAGAAGGTTTAGAGACCTTATAGGAGAATACTTTGTATTCCTCCATATAGAAGATGGTGGCTTGAGGCTTTGGTTATAATCATTGAGTAATGTGAATAATGCAGTATCATGTTTTCATGTCCTCAACTATTCATTTGATGAAGAGACATTGTGATGTTGGATGACAATAAGGATGGATATGAGGATAGGATTTGATACGCTCATAGAATGATTCACATTAAAATTGCAAGGTATGTGGTTTAGTGGAAATTGTTAGATGGTTCATTTAGTGTTCCAATTCAAAGTTGTTTTGATGGATTTCTCAAGAGGTGAAGATGTTTTGTCACAAGTCTGATGATATTGTTTGTATTGACTCCTAATTGACTCAAAGTTTTGGTGGCAAGTAAATTTTATTATTAATGGTCCAGATATAAGTTAAGGAAATAATTAAGAGACTATGGATATTTGTGTCATGGCATGCTGGGATTCAAATTATACTATGTTCTTTGGAGGATGTTTTTGGGTTGACCAATAACATATTTTCATTGCTTTTTTACATGTTCCATTTGGGTCTGATTATGGAGGATGTTGAAATGCATGGGTTTTACTTATGTCATATGAGGAAGACCTATTTTTTATGGATCTGGGTCATCTTTTTCTCCTAGGCTGGATTGCATTAAGTATTTTTGCTTAAGATGGCTAACTTTGCATTAATAATTCTTATATCCTATTCAGCTAAGCTTGCTAACATTTTTGATGGATAAACCTCTTTATATAAGTGGGAATGTATGAGTTTTGTAATAGTGTATGTGAGGTAACTAAAAAGTTTATTTGGGTCAAGTGTGAAGTGTAATTAATTCATATAACATAGATTAGAGGTGTAAATTATTGAATCTCATAGAAATGACATAGAAGTAGATTAGGAGATCCAATGATTTTTCACACCTTTTTTCTTGCTAAAAGGTTTTGAACTCTATTCTCACCATTCTGAAGATTCATATTTTTGTACAAGTTCTCTCGGGTATAGTTAGATCCATGGTAGTATGCCTAAAACATCTGGGATAGTGAGTTTCTTGGGTCCTGGCCTAAAAATTTATAATTGATTATTTTACATTGTATGTAAGATTCTCTTTGCGGTTTCTCATCCATTTAGTTTTCCACATATATCTGGTCTTGATTTTTGTATGGTTACATTGCTATATCTTTTGGTGATAATTAGTTGGTCTAATAATCAATATTGACATTTTTAATATAATTGTCAAGTAATTATTTTAGCTAATTCAAATCCATCTTATCTCTTAGTAGTGTTCAAAAATTAGTGTAAGAGAGAACCTCCTCTACAAGAATCTTAACTTGAGGTAAATCTATGATGGCTAGTGAACATGGAACCAAACTACCTAAGTTTGATGGAATGAATTATACATTCTAGAATGAGAGAATTGAGTTCCACTTGGACTCTATACCATTTGGTGTTCTTGATGCTATCATAAAACATTATGTGCCTATGTAATATGGTCCTCCTAAGACTCAAGATGAAGTCAAATCTCATGAGAATAGTACAAAGGTGAGGAATACTATTATCTGTAGTCTAGGTGACATAGAGATGATAAAGGTCCTGGGTTCCAAAATAATATTTGATGGGTGGGAAAATCTTGGTAGAATTTATGAATGAAACAAAATGATAAAAAATCAAGTTGCAAAATTTGAAACATGAGTTTGAAACTTGAATATGTCTAAAGATAAAAATATTGAACATTACCAGCACCGAGTGAATAAAATTGTTAACTTTATTAGAAGCTTTGGTAGAACCCTAGAAGACAATGATGTATCACTAAAAGTGATAAGAACTATAAAGTATGCATGCAAGACCTTCTTGATTACTATGCAATAGAGTCATGATGTCGATAAGTGCTTTTTGGAAGAGCTTTATGGTGTTGTTAGGGCATTTGAGTTGTTAGAAATTGGATCACCAACATGAGAAGAGGGATGCTAATTTCAAAGCTATTCAAAATATTGAAGATGAATCTATCCCTGATGAACAATAAAAATGTGTTCAAAGATTCAAGAAATGATCCTTTAAATACAAAGGTAAGTTTCCCTTCAAATTTTTTACTTATGGAAGAGTAGGACACTATGCTCCTAAATGTCCTTTTAGGGAAGATAGGAGCAAATTATAATGATGGTTTTAGGAGAGAATGTTTTTTGCACAATTGAGACATATTCAACAAAGGTTGAAGAAAGTAATGAATCAAATGATAAATTGATATTTATGGCTATCAAGGAAGATGAAAAATGATATATTTGATAGATAGAATATTGCTCTGCATATAATAGAAGAATCCACATCCTTGATAATTTACTTAGGTTGTTCAAATCATATGAATGATAGAAAGAAGGAAACACACATAACTTAGAGGGGGGGGGGGTGAATCAGTTGTGTCCCAAATCTAAAAACCTTAACAAACTCTTAACCTTAAATCTCAGATCTAGATGATGAACATTAAAAAAAATATCAAAACACAGCAATCACCATAACACCAATATTTTTGACATCGAAAACCTGATTAAGGGAAAAATGTTAGAATTCAAAGAATTTAATCACCAAAATCCACTGTATGAAAATACCTGTCACAAAATCAAAGAATGGAGACACAACTCGTAATGATCTGAAAGATGAAATATTCACTCAGAGAGAGAATAGAAGGAATTACAAAAGAATTAATAATTAAAAAGAGATCAATCCTTATTAAGGAGATTGAACACTAGAAGGCAGAGAAACATAGGTTGCATGATAATAATTAGTAATAAAATTAATTATCATATGCCTAAAGTTTAGCTTAAGTGAATTAGAGATAAATAAATGAATGGATAATTAAATCAATAATGATTTAATTAATAAGTGAAAATACCTTTTTACTCTAACACCCCCTTAAGAAAAACTTAGGGAGAAGCTAAAAAACTAGAAATAACTACAGAAAGACAAAAAATGGGTCCCACAAACATGGCCTAATCAGGTACCCAAGAACAAAAAATCTCTATAAAGAGGAGAAAAGGGAGAAAGTCCAGTGGGAAAAACCCCTCTCCGAACAAAGATGAAGACTAGTGAAGGACTAAAGAAGCCTGAAAACTAGAGAATGTCCTAGAAGATAGGAACAAAGATCAGGTAGAGAAGACTGTGCTCTGCATGAGTGCCCTCAAATGACACTACTCAGATCAGGATGGGAAACAAAGGCAAACATCGAAACTAGAAGATACAAATGACAAAATCACCAATTTCTTAAAAGTTGATCAAAAGGAGAATATGTAGAACACCACTGAAGCATGAAGCTACAAACATTGTCAAAGAATATCTGTTGGAACCTCCACTAAAATAGAATCTGATCAGGTAGAGAAGATTATAATATGTATGAGTTCCCTTAAAAGACACTACTTGAATGAGGATGGAAAATAAGGCAAACATCAAACCTCAAAGATACAGATGGAAAAAAACAAAAAAGTCTAAAGAGCTCATCAAAATATGGAAGGATGCCTCCAAAATAGGAATGAAAGAAGTGTCTATATGGTAAATGATCCATCTCACCAAAATGCATAGGTACCTAGTCACTGCATCCATCTAGTACATAGGAACAAATAATGAATACATAGCTCACTCTATTGAACCAAGGAAGCATTATAACCAACAGGAAGTACCCCCATAATGTTGAGCACAGAGAGGTATGACAAGTACACTAAAAGAGGCTGCCAAGAATAATTGCATGTCAAAGAAAGTACAAACACATATAAAGAATGGTGTTAAGGATGATCAATCTCTAGACACACATAATTAGGCTAATATCATGGAAGGAACACTCACTTGAAAAAGGTAGATCACACCCCCCATGGAACTTTATTATGTATTGGGAGTACAAATAGGCACAAAACATGCAAGATCCCAAGCATGCAATGATGACACTTTATCTCAATACATTTGCAAAAATGAAATGCTATAAAAATAGATGTCTATAATGCCCAGGAACGAAAGAAAGTTGTAAGACCATATGTAACAGCTAACAAGTATTCATTCCATGTAAGGAAAATGATCCCAGGACCTGAAACATCCAAGATATCCACCAAAATGCTAAAAAGAAAAAAAAATTGAATAAAATGTACCTAGAGTAAATTCTAGCGATGAGACCCATACAAGAAGAAAGAGAATGGAACCATATTTCTGATGACATGTGAAAGTCAAAAAATGAAGTCTGGAGGAGAAAGATATGAAGACTAAAGTGAAAAAAGGAACCCTAACTTTGAATGGAAAAAAACCCAGCAAGACAAAAAAAATTAGATTACCAAACTTGGAAAATCAAGCAGGTTTGGAACTAGCTTTCTGACAATATCTCGTTTGGCGAATAATGCCCCCATTTGCTAAAGATATGAGAAAAATACCAACAACTACCCAAAAACAATAAGAACCCCAAAACATCTCTACTAAATCTCGTGGAGCCCCACTAAATTTGGTGGTGTCACTAAATCAGGTGGAGTTGCTAAAAAAATTCCAAATTTGGTAGAGATGATGGAGCGCTGATGTGTCGGCCATGCATGCTGACTAGGCGAATTTACCAAAAAATTATTTTTCTTTTTTTGTGAGAAAAAATAACATATAAATTTTTTTTATTTTTATTTTATAAACAATATTTTAAAAAAGTAGGGCTTGTGTGGCCGAGTGGGGCCTACATAACACCCTTGGGGCCAACACGGCCTCTTGGGGTCAGCGTGACACCATTGGGGCTTGTGCGACACCCTTGGGGCCCGCGTGAAACCATTGGGGCCCACAGACATAGTGTAGGGGGAGGCCCCACCACCTATTGTGGAAGGTGGGTGGGGTATGACCCCCCACCTAAAATTGAATTTTTTCTTCTTTTTTTAATCCTTTTTCAAAAAAGATTTTGAAAAACCCATAAAAATGGGTAATTTTTATTTTTTTTCAAAAAATCTGAAAAAGAAATTTTCATGTTTTTTAATTTTTTTAAAAATTTTTACATGCCTTGAAAATCATGTCCAAAATTGGCCCTACGGGAAAAAAATGTTTTGCCTCATAATGCAACTTTGTCCAAATTGGACATGCCTTATATGGAAATAGGGGTTTTGGGGCATTTTGAGCACAACTGTGAGATTGGTTAGTGCCCAAAGTGTTCAAAAAATTAGCTCCCCCCAGATCCACACAAAAAACTCTAAAGACTTGAAACCCTCGGTGCTCCAAAAAAATATTCAAAAAACTCAAGAACAGGTAGCAACAATAAGGCTATGATACGATGTTAGAATTTGAAGAATTCAACCACCAAGATCCACTATTTGTAAAATAACCTGTCACAAAAGAAAAGATTGGAGATACAACTCATAATGATCTAAAAGATGAAATATTCATTCAGAGAGAGAATAGAAAGAATTACAAAAGAATTAATAATTATAAAGAGATCAAGCCTTATAAAGGAGATCAAACACTAGAAGATGGAGAAACCTATGTTGCATTATAATAATTAATAATAGAATTAATTATTATATGCCTAAAGATTAGCTTAAGTGAACAAGAGATAAAGAGGTGACTGAATATTTATATCAATAATCATTTAATTAATAAGTGAAAATACCTTTATACTCTAACAAAAACCATGGTGGGGATCAAACACAAAAGATGATGTACTCTGTTAGAATAACTATACACAGTTAAAGGTATTATATGGGCAATGTACATGCATTCAAGCACACTTCCTAGAGCTCACTTCTTAAATAAAATAAGGGATAAAACTAAAGGAAGCCTCACTTCCTTATGAAAATCTCATGAAATATAATTCACAGTGGACAATAATCCACAAATCATGAACTGACTATTAGCATCTTCATTATGCCTATATAATTCCAATGAAGTACATAATAAATTAGATATTTGCCTCAATTACAGATTCCACTCATAGCTCTTTTCACAGTCTCTCATACACTCTCACACACCTAGACCATCCAATCCACAAAAGTACATTGCATTTATACAATTCATAAACCTTAATTCCTCAACATCGACCAAACAAGTAATTATAAATATTTAATCAAATACAATGCAATATTCAATGTGATCCAAATCCTATCAACTAAGACACAAAAATGATCCTAATATTCATCCTCTAACATCCTATATATCCAAAAACTACACCTCTACATTCACAACATGATATATCATCATCATGTTGGACAAGAACAATGAAGAACACTAGTATACCTCAAGAAAATAACCAAATGTGATTACACCAGTGAATGTGATCCATAAACACAAATAGAGAATGATCTAGAAACACCATGAAGAACCATGCAATTCCATAGTAACAACTAAATAAAATCGGTCTCAAAATTCAACATCAACTCTATATTATTCATTAGGAACACCAACAAGAACTTTAGTCACTCAAGAAAAATAGCTTGTGATCCTTCAAATCATGAACTAGATGAGATGAGGACACATATCTATGTCCTAAAAATACCACTAGGTCAATAACCATAAATATTGAATAACCAATCCACACCGAAACACAAACTATTACACCGTCTCTCCCCGAATAACCAAAATACTAGTCACTGATCTAACATCCATAACCCACTCAAATCATAATACTAACATCTATAAATTGAAACATGTCAACTAAAAAAATCCATAAAACAATTTGTATGTTTGCTGCATCTGATCTTCAACACATTAGCCATATCAAACCAATTATTTCATTGAACATCACAAGAACAATGCAGAAACACTGTCTCAAAGAGTAGAAATATGTCTACATCAATGATAAAACATCAATGTCAACACATCTATACATGATACTCCTAAAATATATGTTGGCAAGGGACACTTATCATGTTAGTGTATATGTTTTCATTGATGTAAACTATACATTTTTTCCATGACTACTTATCATATTGTGGTGATACCGAAGGTTAGAGTGTAGATTTGGCTAAGTATGGGAAAATTGGTTAGTGTAGTCAAGGACAAAGGGAACTCAAAGACTTTTGTGAAATCCTTGCAACATGAGTCAAACAAAATAAAAAATGAGTAACATCAATGAGATATATAAGATCAATCTTCTTTATTATAAAGAAATCATATACAAAAGATCTATAACATGCAGTCATACATGCCTGATTACAATTAGAAAAGCTTGCAAAATCCTTACCATTCATCTATATCTAGATAATCTTATGAGATCTTCCCCTATTAGTTTATATCCCTTTACAAAGAAAAATTATATTGCTTATAAATCCTTCACAAGAATCAAGTCAGTCTAGAAAAGATCACATTTCCCAATGAGAAAGAAAATATAATACAACATATAGGTCACAAACCAAACCATCTAGATCTACTTCAAATGAAAGAAATATGAATCATGATCACTCAATTGGGATTTTCAAAAATGTAATATCATTGATAAATGATTCATTAAGCTTCGTCAATAGAGAAATTCCTTCGCGAGATTGGAAAACACAAATTTGCTGGAAAATATGAAGAACATTATAGTCTCACCAATAATCTGAAAGATCTCATGTGCAAATTTTCCAAATGAAGCACGAACCAATGAGAAGGTTCAACATGATGTCACAAACACACTGTAAGGATCACAAATGCAAAAGATCCAAAATGATCAAACGTAGATAGAATCTTAGAGACTGATCAAACAAGAAAACATAAAAAAAACATTTTTGGTTGATGCAAGATTGCCAAGATCCCAAGATGCTCCTACATCTGACACCTAAGGTTATTTAAAAAATGAGCCTCTCACTTTTTTGGGCCTAAAAGAAAATTAAGAGTGTCAACCTCAGCCTGATAAATCCATGAATAATATTCCACTTGTTTTTCCTTCCATTTGACAAGATACTCTTTATACTGCTTACTTCTTGTACTTCTTCCAAATCTTCTATCCAGAATCTCTGTTATCTCATCCATCTACTTCTTAGGATACTGTTGTTCAACTTTAGACACATTAACCTCACACAAATATGACTCATTATATTCATACAATTATGCAACATTGAAGATAGGTGAAACGTCCATGTCCTCTGGTAACTCCACTTCATATTAATTTCATGAATCAAATTTCTTCAAGATCTTACACGGTCCAAACTTACTCATCTACAACTTATTATATGTTGTAATAGGAAATTCCCCCTTCTTCAAATATATCAAGACTTGATCCCAAAATTCAAAATTCCTTATATCTCCTTTTCATATCCGCTCTCTCCTTGTATGCCTGATTCATATCCTCCAAATTTTATTTTATCTGAATGTGTAATTGATTCAAGTGTTCTACAAAATTTTCTGCTTCAACACTCCTCTTGTTCTCATGAATAATATCCATCAATTCTGATACTCCCTTAGGACTAAATCCAATAACTATCTCAAATGGTGTCTTCCTTGTACTCCTATTTAGTGAATTATTATATGAAAACTCTTCTTGTGCTAAGATTAAATCCCAATTTCTAGGCTTTTCTCCAACCAAACACCTCAGTAGGTTTCCCAAACTTCTGTTTACTACTTATGTTTTTCCATCAATCCATGGATGAAATGTAGAACAAAAATTCAAATCAGTTTTCATATTCTTCCAAAGTATCCTCCAAAAATAACCAAAAAAATTATTATATTTGTCTGAAACTAAACTCTTATGCAATCCATGCAATCTGACAATATCATTGAAAAATAAGTAAGCTACATGTACTATGTATGTTGTCTTCTTACAAGGAATGAAATGTAACATCTTATAAAATATATCTAGCACCAAAAATATAGAATCATTACCTCTTTGTGTCTTCGGTAATGAAAGTATAAAATACATGCTAATATCCTCCCAAGGTCTAGTTGGCACTATCAAAGGTGTATACAATCTATAATTCTGACTACTTCCTTTTGTAAATTTGCAAACTCTACATCCTTGAACAAACTTCCTTACATCCTTAAGAATCTAAGGCAAAATGTAATTTTCACTTACCAAAGACACTTTCTTGTCAACACCAAAATGTCTACCTAATCCTACATAATACTTATCCTTAATCAATTTATCTATCATAGAACTCCTTGGTATACACAACTGAATTCTTTTGAATAACATACCTTCCTAAATGAAATAATCCAACCATTTTCTTTGGTCTACAAGAACATATTCTTTGCAATATTTCCAAGGTTCTAAAAAATTAGGGTCATCGTCATACAAATTCTTCAACTCATCAAACCCCAACACTTCAACTCTCATTTTAGTCAGAAAAGTTCTTCTAATCAAAGCATCAACAACTTTATTTGATTTACCACTCCTATGTTTCAACACAAATGCATAACTCTGAAAAAATTCAACTCATATCATATGTCTCTGATTCAATTAACGCTGACTATTCAAATATTACAATGTTTCATGATTAGTATAGAACACAAACTCCTTGGGAAACAAATAATGTCTCCATTTCTTCAAAGCTTGTACTATGGCATAGAATTACTGATCATAACCTGAATATCTTCTCTTAGCATCTTTCAACTTTTCATAGAAATAAGAAATAGGGTTACATTCTTGATTTGACACTTTTCCTATTGCATTTCCACTTTAATCAAAGTCTACTTGAAATACTTTATTGAAATATAGTAAAGATAACATAGGTTGTTCGGTCACCTTCTATTTCAACAACTCAAAACTCTTATCTACTCCATGTGTCCACTTGAATAATTTTCTATCTCCTCTCATTATGTCACTCATACGATTACAAACCAAACTAAAACTCCTTATGAACATTCACTAGAAACTAGTCAATCCATGAAATGATCTAACTTCTCCAACATTCTCAGGTTTAGGTCACTTAACAATTTATTTCACTTTCTTAGGATCCCTCTTCAATCCTTCTGTAGATATCACAAAACCCAAATATACTATCTCTTCCCTCATGAAATAACACTTCTTGATGTTTATCAACAATTTATCTTCCCTTAATCTCTGTAATACTTGTCTCATATACAATAAATGATCTTCCTTACTCTTACTAATACTTGTCTCATATACAATAAATGATCTTCAATACCTCATTCATCAATATCATGAAAATAATCGATTCAATAGTCAATCCAAAAGGCATCATCAACCACTTATACAATCCTTCATTTATCTTAAATGCAGTCTTGCACTCATCTCCTTCTCTAATTTTGATTTGATGATATCCACTCTTCAAATATATATTTGTAAAATATTTGGATCCACTCAAACAATCCATTATATCATCCATCCTAGGAAAAGGGAATCTATATTTCATAGTGATCCTATTAATAGCTCTAAAATCAGTTCACATTCTACATTCTCCATTCTTCTTTGGTGCTAATAATGCAAGTACTTAAGAAGAACTCAATCTTTCTCTGATCAATCCTTTCTTCAACAGTTATTTCACTTGTCTATTAAACTCCTCATTCTTTGCTGGTGTCATTTGATGTGCTTCTTTATTATTTAAAATTTCTCCAGGTTTTAGATATATGCAATGACTAATACTTCTCATAGGTGGAAATCCATTAGGTACATTATATGATATTATTTCCTCATACTCAATCAACAAGTTATTTATTTCCTTAGTTTTTCCTTCTTCTGTTCCCAAATAAAAGTTATTAGGGATCAATGCATAACACATATTTTCAATCTTCAAGCTATCTGGGAATTTACTTCCTTCAACCAAACAACCTCGAACACTGATAAAATTCTCATTCTTACAAGTCTCAATCAAAGGCAACAATACTTGTTCCTGTTACTCCTAAAGAGATTTAGTTGTCATTAATTTTATACAAATTCATATATCAGTGAATGTAACCGGAGCAAGGAATTTATAAAATTAAGGAGACACAATCGGTAAAGGAAGCCGAGATAGCCATATACTGAGTCATGCAAGGATAGTTACATAGCACTCATAAATACCGAGAAGAGAGCACATAGTTACCAAGTAAGAACAAGAATGTTACCGAGTATTCTAGAGCCAACGTTTCATTTGAAATTAGATATATTGAATTTGGACACAAAGCAGGATGCATGACACAAAATTCAAGGCAAGCATTAGTTGAGTCATTTGGACTCCAAACATATGATTGGACATGATCAAGAGGCAGATCCACCAACAAATTTTTAGAATTCATACAACATTGGAGATGTAACCTAAGTTTAACAACTTAATCTCCACCATTTGTTCATTTTTCCCTAGATCTAGTTAACTGCCTAAGTTGCAGTTAACCACCTAGAAATTGTATAAGAGATAAGTTTGAAGATCGAATATGTTATTGTTGTTTTTGATGTCAACGATGATGTTGTTGTTACTCAAGCTGAAGAGTTGATGTAGATGTTGCAAAGGGAAGAAACGGAGAGGTATGAAGAATGAAGTAGAGATTATGATACTAAGCTACTGAGTATAGAACAAGGTAACAAAGTTATTGAGCATAATGAGTCTAGAAAAAATTTGAATGATGCATTCTTATCAAAAAAATTTGTACTAAATATTTTTGTATTCATACTTATACAAATCCCGCTTGTGGGTAGGCCCTAATAGGTCTTTATATATTGTAAACCCTTTAACCATGTACATCTCTTATATTAGAGATTGTAAAATCCTTTAACAAGGTAGGTTGAATAAGTCTTTTGTATTCCTAACTGAGTATAATACTCCTAACAAGGTAAGATACCAGAAGTAGCTAACATTGTAGCTCTAACCGAGTAACCATTTTACTGTAGTAGTGAAGGATTGTGGGTGTCATCCTCACCACAGTATTTTCCTCTAACAAAGGATTCCTACGTTACCAAAATATCTATGTTACGTGTTGCAGATTTTATGATTTGAGATATTTACTTTATGTTAATTTTATGCAATATGTTTAACTTGGCAATTGATTAGTGTGTATGGTTAAATTTTTAAGGGTATTGATTCTTAGTACATAGCTTTCCTAAGTTATTCCAACAATTCCAACTATTGGTATTAGAGCTATTCTCTTGAGAAAAGGGTTTAACTACCTAAGAGTAAAGATCATGGATATGGAAAGTTACAAGAAATCTAAGAAGATTGATAGTCTTGAGTTTGAATTAGAAAATGCACAAGAAGTGATTGAAGATCCAAAAAGAAAGTTAGAAAAGTTCATGAGAACTTGAGAAATAAGTTGTGTAGTGAACTGAAATCCACACAAGAACATGTGGATACTCTTGAGACAACATTTGAATGAAGTCTGAGTGATGAATTTTAATCGAACATTGCAGAACTCATGCAAAAGAACAAGACACTCACCGAGCAACTAAATTTAGCAGAGAAATATCAAGAAGCACAAAGAATAAGAATCATTGAGATACTTGATTCTAAGGGAGCAGTTTAAGATGCATTGAAATTAGATGAAGAAGATAAAATAAAGTATGAGACTAGAATAGTTTATAAATAATATGAGAATAAAGCACTGAAGTGTGAAGTTGAAAGATTGGTTAGTGAACTGAAATGTGAAGAAGAAGACAATCTGGTACTAAAGAGAAGTGATGAAGCACTAAGATCATTGGCTGCACAGATCAAACATCAGAAACAACCTAGAGACAAAACTGTACTTGGATTCAATAGTGAGAGAACTACTGAGAAAGGAGAATCATCTAAGAAAGATGACAATAAAGACAATTCTTCCATATCTAATTCATAAAATCCTAGTTTTACCACTATGGGAAACTCAGACATACTGAAAATGTATGCAGAAGTAAAAGGGGTAGGACACCGAGCTCACCTAAGTTTTATGGATATTTCTACAACCACAATAAGTATGGGCATCCAGCATTGAATGCAGATCAAGAACTCTAAACAACATAAGGAAGGCTAAGTTTGATGACTACTATAGTACTTGCAACAATTATGGTCACAAGTATGAAGAATATAGATTACCAAGGAGAAATGAAAAATGTGTACCAAACTGATAAAATATGCAAAGTAATCGACATAGTACATCTATACCATTAGACTACAATACAAGGATATCAAGTTTAGTCTGTGGAAGGTATGGACATATTTATGAAAATTGCATGTTACTACATGGTAGGAACAATAGAAGATCTTGGAGAAACCCTAGAATGACATGTTTCCATTGTCACAAGCTAGATCACCTAGCCATAGATTACGGGTACTGAGGGAAATATCCTACCGAGGAAGATACATATGAGAAATCAAATTAAATATTGAAGAGATGAGAGAGAATATTAATAGGACATAGAGAAGAAGGACCATGTATGATGGAACATCATTCAGGATAGTTGAGGGAACTACATCCTCTGGATCAGGTGCAACCAACTCTACCTAATCAGTAAAGAGGTATGTGTATAGGAAATGCAAATAAAATCATTAAATATTAAATCGGTTCCTAGTATATGTCCAGAGATCCATATTAGCATACTTAGATGTAATCAGAAACCTATTGTTGAATTCATGTTTTACATTCATTCAGTAAGAGGAAATAGCAAGGGTAATTGGTAAAGTGGGTCGGTCGAGAATTCATTATTACTTTATGACCACTAGAAACCCTAAACCTAGAGAAATCTATAAATAGACCTTGTCATCTATTATTGTTACTTATCATTTTTTAGAGCATCATGCGAAAAGTTACAGAACTAAATCTTCAAGCAATTTCAAACGATTAACAAGGTATTCCTAAACTATTTCAATCTGTTGTAAGATGAGTTGAACACATTTGAATATCATTTGGTGTTTCCCTATTTTTTTTGTACAAATGGAGTTAATAAAAGATAATCCCTAAGTGAATCTAGTAGAGAAATTGGAAAGAATGGCACCTAAGATTAAGAATCCAGTTGTTGTGGAGAATGTTGAATCCATGAACCCTAAGTTTAAATTACCTCCAACAATAGTAGAAGTACCCAATAAGATGGGAGCTCTAACCCCAATTCCACCAAGGATTATATTGATCGAAGATGTGCGAGCGTTCATCCATTGCAAAGTTGAAGAGATATGCATAGTTGAGATTGATGTGGCATTTCAAAAATTGTATGTGAAAGGGAAGCTAAAGGATGACTATGTTCATCTAGAGACAAAGGGTTTGACTCATGCCCTTCATATTCTGAAAGTATTAAATAGGGTGGATAAGAATGGTTCTTAGCCAAGTCCATTACCATTTCATGTGGCTTGACCAACGAGTGAAGATAATAAAAAGATGTTTTACACATTGTAACTGGTTACCCAATTAGAGATAAGCTAAAGGCTATAAGGAAAATTGAGAAGAAAAAATTGAGTGAATTGACCAAGGAAAAATAGGATGGGAGAGATCTGAAAACTTTCACTATTGAAGACCCTGAACTAAAATTTTCATGTAATGTCATATCCTACTAAGTGTTTCAATCTTCAAGATATGACAGTGTACAATGTGGAGCTCTAGATTTGGTGTACAAAATTGTGAAGAAGAACATGCAGATTGACATTAGTGAGATTTTTCTGAAGCAATTGGAAGATAATATGAATACCATAAGGAAAGAAAAGAAAAATACTGTGAAGTTTGGATTGTTACTGGTATGCATATTTTTCTATTTTATGAATTTATTTCCATCTATTGGTAATGTTCCATGGATCACTGAGAAGCCTATCATATATAAAATAAATTATTATATCCCGAGTCTAGGTGGAAATCTTGATATGATAATGAATGGTTACTTCCTTAAGTTTCAAGATAAGATGTATAAGAAGTACATGATATCACCCCAATTGGTTGAGAAATATCATGACACTATATGTTTTGAAGAGGACACTAACACATGCATTATCAAGGTAGTTGAGACAAGAAGTTTCTGGATACAACCTATGGGATACGGAATGGACATAGATATTGCATCACAACAAATTCATGCTTTGTTAGCAAATCCTGTTAATAAAAGAGCCAAAAGATATGTCACTTATGAAGACGTTAAAGAGAAGAGAAAACCAGAAGTCTTAATACCTAAAGCCAAAAAGAGGACAAACAAAATGATTGAGAAATTGTCAAAGGATCTCAGAGTTGATGAAGAAAAAGACAAGGATGTGTTAATCTCTAAGTTCTATTGATGATTAGTGCCCAATACTTAGTAATTTCATTAGGCAATTTTAGTTGGCTATCACTGTGGCCGAGCTAAAACTATGCAAGGCCGAGAAACATTGTCGAGCAGTTTTCAGTTTGCCGAGTTACATTGCCAAGCCGAGTAGAGACAAAGATGTTAAGTGCCAAGCGAGAGACAGTCAAGTGCCAAGCAGAATAGTTTTTTGTATACTTGTTAGGAATGATACAAACTTAAAGGATAAGTGATCTGGCTGACTTGTATAAGTTTTTTGGGCCAACATTGTGTGCATTTAATATTATCATATGGAGTTAGTTATGCATTTAATTGTTTTATCCTATGCATGACTCATTGTAAGCATTAATTGTTTTACCATCAGGGCATGGATATCAGATCTTGATTGTTGATCTAGATCTCATTGTCAGATCTATATAGATATATTAGATTGCTTCAAAACCCTATTTTTAGTATGTATGTGAAAGAGGCAGAAGAGAATTTGCTGAAGTGACTACATTTTGATGTGAAATGCAAAGAGGGTTGTTTTGTTCAGAAGCAGAGATCAAGCAGAGCATAACACAGTGAACAATAGAGTAAAGGTATATCAAATTATAAGATCAGAAGAGAAACTAAAAAGAGGAGATCCGTCATCAGCATCAGGGTGCATATAGGAGGATCAATACTTGAGACTTTCTAATCATTGTATCAGGTGAAAATATCTTAATAGAGTGGTTTTAGTAGGCCTTTATTTATCTCTTAACAGAGTTCTTACTTCATTGTAAGTTTAAATCCTTTAACAAGGTAGATTGTAATGATCTGAAGCTTTTAATAGAGCAGACCTTTAACATGGTAGATTACATTTTGTATTCAAACATTTTAACCTTAATAGGTACACTTTATTACTGCAGTAGTGGAGACTTTTGTGGGTGTCATCCCCACCCCAGTTTTACATATTTGGGTTTCTGGGTTACAAAATTATTGTGTAATGTGTTACTTATTTCATGGTGTGGATGCTATCTGAGATTACATTAGATTCATTTATGTATGAATGTGTTATCAGTTTGTTTAAGTGTTTATATTTGAAGATCTGATTCACCCCCCCCTCTCAGTATCTTTCTTTCCCATTATTGTATTTCCAACAATTGGTATCAGAGCTAGAGTTCTCTTAAAGGTTATAATAAGCTTCAGAAATTAGATCTTGAAATGGAGATCTACAAGATGGTTAAAGTCATTGAGAATCAAAAGATTGATGTTCAGCTAGCACTCCAACAGCTTGAGTCTACAAGACAAGAATTAAAGAAGTCCTTGGCTACAAGGAAAGATTTGGCCAAACAGATGAATGACACTCATTATCAGCAAGAGGACACTACAAATCTATTTTAGAATGGAGACTTTACTAAGAGCGATGCAGAAATAGAAGATCTACTGGAAAAGAGCAGTGCACTATGTGAAGAAGTCAAAAATCTAAAAAAGGAACAAGAAGCCTAATAAATAAGAATGTGTGAAGTTGTTGAATAGAAAAAGAAAGCCGAAGATGACAAGGCTATGGAAGAAGAAGACAAGAGAATGCTGACTACCAGACTTGATGAAAGAACACATGATGTGCAAACCATGACATATAATCAAGTGGACATGGAAAATCAACTACTACTTGTGAATCAGAAGATCAGTAGGAAATACTTGGAGATTGTTAATCTTAGATCTGAGAATAGTCAATTGAAAGATGAATTGAGATCTGAGAAAGAAATCAATAATAGAGTGAATGATCCAAGTACAACTATGAGCTACTTTGAACAACTGGTGGAAGCATCAAGAAGACCTAAAGATTCTTCTGGATTAGGTCACACTGAACAACATACAACCACTGAAGATGGAGAATCATCTAAGATAGGTGAAGGAAATAATGCAAAGCCAAGAAACAAGAAACCTATTTCTCACCACTATGGAAAACCAGGTCATACATCAAACATATGCCAAAGCAAGAATGGTAAGTCCAATCCTAAAACTAACTTTAATGGTTATTGCTTTAACTATAATAAGTTTGGACACCAAGCACATGAATGTAAGGCAAAGGCAAGAAAAACACCTAGACTCAATGGTAATTGCTATAATTGTCACAAATTTGGTCATAGAGCACAAGATTGCAGATCTAAAGGTAAAAAGCATTGGACATCAAAGGTACAAGAGAAATCACCAAGAAAAGGCAATCATTACAATTGGGATTATAATACATGGCATAGTTGTCATTACTGTGGTGAGTACAGACATGTTCCAGAAAACTACATAAGGACACATTTCAGATGTAAATCTAAAAGTTGGATGAATGGAAGTCTAGTTTGTCATAGATGTCTAAAAATTGGACATACAAGGAAAGATTGCAAGACTAGAGTACCAGCTCCTACTGTTGAGAAAATAAGGTAACAGATGAACAAGACATGGGTTAAGAAGTTTGAACCATGCAGCAGTGAAGCTAATGAAGCTAAGGTCACCCAATCCAATGGATCAGGTGATCACATCATCTCCAACTAAGAGAAAGAGGTATGTAAGGAACTGTATTTAAAATTCTTATCTTACATTAGTTCCTAACATGAAATGTACAAAAAGTCCATATTTGCATATGCTAAGATGCACCAGGACATATTTTTGAAGATGAATGCCGAGATGAGTCAATTGTACTGATAAGTGTCAAGTACTATTCATGGACACTAAAGCTGAGTTCTTTAGTGAGTGCCGATTTTTGTTGGCCGAGTAAAAGTTTGTGAAGGCCAAGTGTAGTGAGCCAAGTGGGATGCAAGTTGTGTTAAAGCCAAGGAAAGTTGGCTTGCACTAACTCAATGGGAAAAAAATTCAATGCTCACCTAATCTTACCCTTTTCAAAGCTTATAAAAGATGAATAGTTGATAGCTCATTTTTACCTTGGGATTTTACAATTTATGGAGCGATTGAAGTGATTTACAGAATTGATCTTAACAGAGCTAGGAATGAAGATTTCATCAGTGTGTCGATGGAAATATTGAAGTGAACAGTGAATAGATAATAGTGCAAAGCATCACTTACCGAGGTATTATGTTTTCCATCCCTCAAACCCTAAAATTTAGAGTTATGGCTGTAAGTTCTTCCGCACCAGCCAAGAACATGGAGAACAAATTTAGTTGATTCAGAGTGATGAATGTGAACCTCTCAACTTTTGAGCCATCCCTGAAAGTGTAATACAGAGTGATTTGATAGGAGCCCTCTCATCCATTCCTCCCAAGGTACTTATGATTCATGATGTTTGATCATGCTATATGGTTAAAATTGGAGAAGTAGGAGATAATGAATTGAGGAAATCCTACAGTAAACTATGTGATAATGGAGTTCTGAAGGAAGAATTCAAACACTTAGCCAAAAAAGGGTTAACTCG
>MU224675.1:1927481-1939212 GCA_018584345.1 Thuja plicata | reverse complement strand
TCCCCAAGGTTTTAAAGATGAATGGATAAAAGTTATCCTTAGCCGAGTTCATGACATGAGCATGTGGCTAGACAATGGACCAGTCAAGATCACCAAGAGTATGATTCATCAAGTGACTAGATATCTTATAGTGAATGGAAAGTGAACCATGAGGGATAACAACAAAGAGGAAATTACATTGAACACTGGAGCAGTATGGAATAACAGAGGTATGACTATCTCTATAATTACTAACCTAGAACTTGATTTTGGAGTAAGGGTAATTGCACACAATTTCTATCAGTCCAATAGATTGGATAGTGTTCCCTGTACAACAGTTGATAATGCATGGAAAATTGTGAAGAAGAATCACACATATGATCTTGCTGAGCTATAATAGACACAGTTAGCCGAGAACCTTGCATCAATCAGAAAGGCTAAGAGCTCATCATGTAAGTTTGGTTCTTTACTAGTTTGTATATTCTTCTACATTTAGGATACATTTCCTACTCTAGGAAATATTGTTTGGAAAAAGGATAGGCCCATTACAGTTCAGATCACTGAATGTATAAAGAAACTAGGGAGAAATTTCAATAGCATTATGGGTAGCTATTTTGTAGAATTCAATAAGAGAATGAGATTAAGGACTAGGATTCCTAAGTCACTAGTGGAGAAACACTATGAGGAAATATGTTTTCTAGTTGACACAGATAACACTCATATCAAGGTAGTAACTCCTAGAATAACATGTTTGGAGCCATTTCCATATGAGATTAATGTTGATGAAGCATCAACCACCATCATTGCACTCTTAGCAGAGGAAATTAACACCACAACAGAGAGATTTGGAAACTATGATGAAGCTAAGGCTAAGATCTCTAGAAGTTTGAATGAAGGAACTATGGTGAGGAAAAGAAAGAAGATAGTGAAAAATCTAAAGAAAATGGTTGGCTTGGGTAGTGATGAAGAACCTGAGGATGCACCTCTAGGTCTATCCACTAGACAAGGTGAGGATATTTCTATTGAGGAGGAAGTCAGTGCATCAGAAGAAATTACACAGAAGGCTAAGCACAAGAAGTCATCAATTGTTATTGTAACCAAGCCTAGCTGAGCAAATCCTAAGGTTACACCTCCTGTAACCAATCCTCCAAGGACAAGAGAATCTACTGTTACTTCCCCAGTAGAAGTGAAAACAAAAGTATATGGCAAGAGAAAATTTGCAGAAAGTACTTCTGGTAAGGAAGCAAAGGTTGCTCCTAAGGCTGAGCCGAGTAAGCTAGCAAAGAGACTAAGAAGGAAATTAAACTTGCAAATAGATAGTGATGAGGAGAAGACAAAAAATGATGAACCCAGAAACATACCTATAGCTTAGTTCAAGAAACCAGCAAGCATTGATGAGGTATGTGATACGTTAAGGAATTCAGCAGGGTTAGCAACATTTAAGTTCATCAAATATGACAAGTTGAAAGCAGAAGATAGGTACAAAGTTCAGGAAGCACTCTTCGACATGATGAGCACCTTCAAATTGACTCCTATAGAGATAGGAAATCATTTTCCTGATGAACTATATGACTTTTTGTCAAGAAAATGGGAATTTGCACTTGCCACTGAGAGACAGATCCAAGAAGGAATATTAGCCAAAATAATTCCTAACTTAACCTCTAAACAATGAACCAAATTCATTGAGGAGTAAAATAACAAGTTTTTTCCCAAACTTAGAGGATATGTTGTTTTGAAGAATGATATAGAAGGTTTAGTACAGAAGAGTACAAGGATCTGGAAAGATATTTTTGGACTGATTGTTCCAAAAGACAAGAAATCTGGTGAAGGGACATCCAAGCCAAAGGCACAAGAAGTTGAAGAAAAGACTACCCCTGAACCACAGATAGTCAAAGATCAAATTTCCATTGAATAGGAAAAGACCAAGGATGCATTAGATGCAACAAACTCTATTGATCTGACTACAGATAGTCCTTTGGATTATATAGTTGATGATCCAAGCAATTTGAATGTCGAGGAACAACAGATGCCGAGTGGAAAAGACACTGATTCACCTATTAAGGAAACCAATATAGAAGAAGGGAAGACCACAGCATCTGAGGAAATAATTGAATTTTTTAGTGATCAGAAAGGTGAAGAGCAACAACAAACAACTAAACAAGAGGTAACTTCACAAGATCCACCTATTTTAGAGGTTGTGAAGACAGTTTTAGATAGTGGAGTTGCAAGAACAGATGTTGTTGATAAGCCTAAAGAAGAAGAGGTTGTACAAGTGTTGGTTGAGTTACCACACTCTGCATCATCCACTCCCACAAGTCCTAAAACTGGTGGTATGCCGAATCGTCAGACTATATTGATAGAATTGAAGGAGGCATTGGATATAGAAACTGTCAAAGGGAAAGACATTATGCTTCCAAGCATAAATTCTCCAGAAATGAAGAAGAAGAAGTCATAGATTTTAGATGTAACACTAGATGAATTCATTGTGATTCCACAATGGGATCCCAATGAGTTATCTTTTGAGAAAATTGGGAGTCTTCAAGAGTTTCTTAAAAGGAAGAAAAGACAGGAAGTGTTGAAGATAGAACATAAGCAAAAGCAGGTATTGCATGACATCAAAGACATATTTACAGAAGCTTTTGACTTAGAGGATGAAATTCCTCAAGCTCGAATTATAGATCAACTCATCACCATTGTACATAAAGTAACAGATGAGGACATAGAAAACAATGAGAAGCTTCTACAATGGTCCAGGAGAAGATTTGAGAGAAAAGTTCTAGAGAAGATCTCAGAAGAGATAGCAACAAAACAGGTTGAACTTTCTATTCTTGTAGAAACCTTAGAGAAAGTTACAACCAATGTTTATTATTTGTATAGGAAATTATGTGATGTTGAATTTTTCACAAAGGATAATTTATAGCTTGTTGAGAAGCTACAGTTAGATTTGAGATCATTTGGTAATACTTTAGGTAAAGATACTACATCCAGTTCTTTACATTTTTATAAGTTGATAAATGCACAAAGGAGAATAGCCGAGCTTATGGTTGAAGATGGTCGCATAAGGTCCAAGTTAATAACTATTAAGACAAGCTTATTTCCTCATTTGGAGGTAATACATAAGGAACTTTCAAGAGCTAAGGAGTTATCACAGAGCAGTGCAAATCTATCGACTGCAGAAAGTTTAGTAAGTCTAGCTGCCAAGCTAGAAATCAAACTGGAAGTTATGAAGGTTGCAAAGGACAGTAGGGATACAACATTTGAATCCACCCTGCAGCTTCATAAATAGTTTTTGGATAAGTATAACTTAACCCCACTAGCAATCAATGACAAAAACAAGGGGGAAGTTAGTAAGGAAGTTAGTACTACTGAAGGAGGTAGCTAGTACAAAAGTTGGTAAGGAGATATGAAAGGATACATCAATACAAAAAAGGTACACTTGTATATAATTTTTGAAGGCATTGTAAAATTTTTGTATAAGTATATTCCTAGGGGGAGTACTTAGCATACTTAGGCAATATTTTGATAAAATGTACATAAGTAATGATAAGTGTTTTTGCCACTAATATCAAAGGGGGAGATTGTTAATCTCTAAGTTCTTTTTATGATTAGTGCCCAACACTTAGTCATTTCATTAGACAGTTTTAGTTGGCTATCACTATGGCCGAGCTAAAACTATGCAAGGCCAAGCAACATTATCGAGCAGTTTTCAGTTTCCCGAGTTACATTGCCGAGCCGAGTAGAGACAGAGATGTTAAGTTCCCAACGAGAGACAGTCAAGTTCTGAGAAGAACATTTTTTTGTATACTTGTCAGGAATGATACAAACTTAAAGGATAAGTGATTCGACCGACTTGTATAAGATTTTTGGGGCAACATTGTGTGCATTTAATATTCTCATATGAAGTTAGTTATGCATTTAATTGTTTTATCCTATGCATGACTCATTGTAAGCATTAATTGTTTTACCATCAAGGCATGGATTTCAGATCTTGATCATTGATCTAGATCTCACTGTCAGATCTGTATAGATATATTAGATTGCTTCGAAACCCTATTTTTAGTATGTATGTGAAAGAGGCAGAAGAGAAGTTGCTAAAGTGACTGCATTTTGATGTGAAATGCACAGAGGGTTATTTTGTTCAGAAGCAGAGATCAAGCAAAGCATAACACAGTGAACAACAGAGTAAAGGTATATCAGATTATAAGATCAGAAGAGATACTGAAAAGAGGAGATCCGTCATCAACATCAGAGTGCATATCAAAGGATCAATACTTGAGACTTTCTAATCATTGTATCAGCTGAAAATCTCTTAACAGAGTGGTTTTAGCAGGCCTTTATTTATCTCTTAACAGAGTGCTTACTTCATTGTAAGTTTAAATCCTTTAACAAGGTAGATTGTAATGATCTGAAGCTTTTAAAAGAGTAGACGTTTAACAGGGTATATTACATTTTGTAATCAAACATTGTAACCTTAACAGGTACACTTTATTACTGCAATAGTGGAGACTTTTGTGGGTGTCATCCCTACCCTAGTTTTACCTATTTTGGTTTCTAGGTTACAAAATTATTGTGTAATGTGTTACTTATTTCATGGTGTGGATGCTATCTGAGATTACATTAGATTCATTTATGTATGAATGTGTTATCAGTTTGTTTTAAGTGTTTATATTTGAAGATCTGATTCACCCCCCCTCTCAGTATCTTGCTTTCCCATTATTATATTTCCAACAGGATGGACCCTCTAACACAAAAGGGAAGGAGCCACTATAAATGAAGGCCTTACCAAGTAATAATATTACCAGACCAAACACACGGTCCACAACTACACCAAGAGAAAAAAGGAAATCAGAATTAGAACCAAAAGGTAAAACATATGTGAGAAGTAAGAAAGCTATAATTCAGACAAGGAGGAAACTAAATTTAGATGAAAAAATTTAGAGATACACTGAAGACCTAAGAAAACATAAGAATATAATCTTAGGTTGATTGAAAATGACTCTAGATGAGTCACTTGAGTTACTTAAGAAGAATGAAGGAGTTGCAAGAGTCAGATACATGAAGTATAACAACCAGAATGAAGATAAAACCAAAATAGAAGAGGCAGTTGTTTTCACTTTGCACAAGTTTAAACTTGCACCGATTGAATTTTTAAACCATATACCTACTGAATTATATAGAAAACATTGATGCTAGATGGAATTATGCATTGAACATTGAGAATAAAATGAGGAAAATATCCTAATTCTAGCTCAACCCACAATCTATGTAACTAAGATAGATGAGAAAATGAAGACCTACTCTAACCATTTTCTTATTAAAGGTAGATCTTTAAGGATCATGCTTTGAGAGTTAGAGAAAGTAAAAAATGAGACCGATGACCAATGGATAAAAAATATCTCTCTATACATGAAAGATGAGACAAGAAAAGATCAAGATATCGAAGAGCAAGGTAAGGAAAATATTATTGATCTTACATTGGATAACTATGAAATATTTAGTGAAGATATTAGAGAGGAGAACCCTACCACTGAATTTTCCTAAGATGAAGATGTAATGATAGAAAAGGAAATAGAGAGTGAACAAATGGATACGATTTATTTTGTTGATGCAAAAGTATGAGAGGGAGTTATAGAACAGGTCAACGAGTATTTGGATGTTGATATTTGAATGTCTAATATTGCAACTGATACTAAAGAGAAAGGCATTGAATCGGCTAAGGAAAAAGAACAAGGAGAAACTAAGGAGTCTAGGGCCACCAAAATCCATAAAGAATAGAACACCAAGGCACCTTCTACCAAGAACCCCACACTACAACAAGAGAAAGTCAGTGAACTTCCCAAGGATAAATAAAAGGACAAGACCGAGGATAGACAAGAAAAACAAAATGAAGAAGAAAAGACAACATAAAAGATAGAAGAAAAGGCCAAAGAGAAACAAGAGGAAAATAAAGAGGAGTAACCAGCAACTAAAGGAAAAGACAAGAAAGAAGAAATGAAAGATGAAAGTTTATTTGATGATACAAAGCCCACGTCTGATGCATTAAAGGCATCTTCTTCCACAAAATTGTCTACTGGTGAAAGTATGTTGATCAAGAAGAAGAAATCAAAGAAGAGAAAACATGTAGATATGAGCCAAGAGATCATATTACCTCAAGTAGATCTATCTACTATGGACCCTGATGAAATGAAAGAGTATGCAAAATTGGTGAGACGTAAGGTCATCCAAAATAAATCATTTGAGAAGAAGAAAGAAAACAATGTATTGGAAGATGTCAAAGAGGTACTATAAGAGATTGTGTCAGATGCTATTATAAATGAGGAGGAATGTATTCTTAATCAAGTAGAAGATTTAATTCAACAAGTGCAAGAACCGAACAAAGACACAATCAACAACATGATGAAAATTCATCAGAATAGCATGGAACAAAAATTGTTAGAAGAGATTTTGAAGAACACTGCACTTGAAAAGGTATCTATTTATGAAGCATGCACTAACATAGAGAACAAGTTGTTTGATATTATTTTATTATTTCAGAAATTTTGTTCCATTTCACTATTCATTAAGGTTATCAAGGAAAAAAAGGAATCTTTTGAACAGGAGATGACCGAGCAGTTGAGAACATATCAACTGAGCCTAGATCTCTACAGGCCTATCACTCAAAGGTAAAATAGTAAATAGGAAGGCAAAAAGAGCTAAGAAATGAAGAATATAACCTAAGGATGGAAATCCTTGAGCTGCAAGAAACTCTTATTCCCTAGTTGGAGTCAATGCAGAATCATTTGAAGAAAGCCAAAGATTTAGTTGCTTCTCCCAATTGTAGTTCATTAGATACTATTAATGGTATGGTAGATGATGTTGCTACATATATTGTTGTTATGTAAACATTGAAGGATACATTGGGACAAGCCCTAGCTGATGAAAAGACTAAGTTTAAACACCTTTTTGATGAGATATCTATGGAAGATAAGAATAAGTATTGTTATGGCATGTTTGTCAAAAAGGGGGGATATATATGGATAGTTATGTATACATGGGGATATATAAGGATAGTTTGATATATAAATAGATATGTAAAAGTGGTGATATATAGGGATATAGATATGTATGTTTACATAAGGGAGATATAAGTAGTAAAAAAATTTAGGAGACTTATCAAAGGGGGAGTCATAAGTATTTTTGAAGTTTTGAAAATTTTGATGACTTGAAGTGTTTCACAAAATGCCAAACTAATGTCAAAGGGGGAGATTGTTACTCCTAAAGAGATTTTGTTGTCATTATTTTTTTGCAAATTCATATATGAGTGAATGTAACCAAAGAAAGGAAGTCATATAATGAAGGAGACATAGTTGGTAAAGGAAACTGAGATAGCCACCAAGCACAAATTAGTTATCAAGCACCAAACAAGCTACATATACCAAGTCATGCAAAGATAGTTATCGAGCACTCATAGACATTGAGAAGAGATCAAAAAGTTATCGATTAAGCACAAGCATGTTACGGAGTATTCCAGAGCTGAAATTTTATTTTAAATTAAATACATTGAAGTTGGACACTGAGCAAGATGCATGACACAAAATTCAAGGCAAATGTTAGTTGAGTCATTGGGACTACAAACAAATGATTGAACATGATCACAAGGAAGATATTCCAATGAATTTTTAGAAGGAATACGATATTGGAGATGTAACCTAATTTTAACCACTTAATCTCAACCATTGATTCATGTTCCCTAGATTTGGTTAACTGCCTAAGTCCCAGTTAACCACCTGGAAATTGTATAAGAGATCGGTTTGAAGATTGAGCATGTTGTTTTTGTTTATATTGACAATTATACTATTTTTATTGAAGCTGAAGAGTTCTTGAAGATGTTGCAAAGAGAAGAAAAGGAGAGGTATGCAAAATGAAGAAGAACTTATGATACTAAGCTACCGAGTACAAAACAAGGTTACATAGTTATTGATCATAATGAGTCTGGACAACATTTGAATGATGCATTCTTATCAGACAATTTTTTACTAAGTTTTGTTGTATTGAGAGTGGTACAAATCTTTCTTGTGGGTAGGCCCTAACAGGTCTTTATAAATTTTAAATCCTTTAACTAGGTACATCTCTTAGATTAGAGATCGTAAAATCCTCCAAAAAGGTAGACTAAATTAGTATTTTTGTACTCTTAACCGAGTATAATACTCCTAATAGGGTAATCTACTAGAAGTAGATATCATTGTAGCTCTAACCAAGAAACCTTTTTACTACTGTAGTGAAGGATTGTCGGTGTCATCCCCACTACAATCTTGTTTCTCTAAAAAAAGATTTTTTCATGACCAAAATATCTGGCTTAGGTTTTGCAGATTTTATGATTTGAGTTATTTACTTTATGTTCATTTTATGCAATATATTCAACTCGGTAATTGATCGGTGTGTATGTGATAAAGAGGCTAGAGGTCTTATACAACATTTTCTTCCATTAGAATCCACATCTTATGTCTAAAATCACTCAACTTAGCCATTCATTCACAATTGGTTTGATGTTGAGATTGTCCCCAAACCACTAATGCCTCACTTCCTTCTATAACCTACCAACTAGGATCAATCCCTATGGATCCACCGCTTATCTTCTCATGAAGTGGAACTCCCTACTCATTCCCCACAAAAAATAAATGTATTTACCAAAAAAGTATACTATGCATCCCCACACAATACCTAATCCCTTCACAAAACCTCCCCAACATATTCATGAAGGAAATTCCTCACAAACCGCCATGTCAGTGCCCCTTGCATAGACCCATACACAATCACCAATAACTTTTAAAAACAAATTATTTTAAAAATTCCTGTAGTGAGGATGTGTAAAATTAGGTTCTCTCTAATATATCCCAAATTTAGAAAGATCCAAAGGTGGAATTGGGAGATCTATGCCCCGCACTGAACTGCATTTTTCTAGAACAATCATCTCCAACATTTTTCAACATACTACTCTCTTCCACCACCCAATGCATGTGCAAACAAGTGCATGGCCTTTTGCAACTATTGGGGTAGGTAATATACACTCTTCCCCATCTCCCTATAAAATATGGGGTTAGATAATATTTATGGCATCAAGGAAACTACATTTTCCTTCTCCCGGGTTACCCTATTGGAGGGTTTGGACAGTTTGTACCAAAACACGTATAACTTATTGCCTACTCAACCAGATGCAATGATTCCAAAGCCAAAATACTCTTAACTTAATTTAGAAACATTAAAAATCACAAAGGTTTCAAGATAGTAGTATTTAGATCTATAAAGCACAAATGAAGAGGACTTTTATAACTATCTAAACATGGAAAAGTGTAGAAAAACTTTTTATTGATCTTCCCATCTATTACATGGACTCCTTTCTCCAAAATCCCAACCACTCCACTATGTTTTGGAATTAAAATACATAAATAGACAGGGAACCATTTGTTCCAACTTACCAACCACTTAACTACCCAAAAACTACCTCTTGGTGTTGATCTTCTCTAAGCCATGCTTATTACATTTTAGCAATTTTAATGGCTTTTTGTGTTTTTTTCCCAAATTGAAACATGAAAACCCTTTTTATTACAGTGACATGGTCTCTTAAAGACCTTCTAACCATAAATACTAACTAAACATGGTACTAAGACTCTTTAGTTACTTATACCCCCTTTATAAAGCCATACTAGGCCTTAGTTGCATAACATGGAAACATCTTGACAACTTAACCAAAATGACTCAATATGAGTTCCAAATGGATTTAATAGCCAAATTACATTAAGAAATGGCCTTATACGCATAATTTTAGCACATGAACTTCAGGGATCCTCCATGTGACCTGAATGGTGTACCTTGGCTCTTAGGTTCTCTTGCACCATACTCCTCAACTTTGAAGCTTTTCTAAGTCCTCTTGGAAAAAACCCTAGAAAATAAATTATTAAAGGAAAATTTAGGGCTTCATCTTAACCTTAGGAAATTATAAGTCCTCCTTGAACTATTTTTTCCTTCCTTCTCGCACCTTCATCTTAATTTTGGGCTTGACATCTCTTACCAGTGTGAATATTTCTTGTTGTTGTTGTTGCTTCTTTCTCATCACTATGCCAACTTGTATCTCTGATTCAAATTGCACTATCTCCATGTTTGGAGAAAACTTCATCACTTTTTGAGCCTCCTCTTGGCTCACCTCTGTAATATTATCTTCTTCCTTGAAGTTTTCTCCTTCTTATGCCTACAAAGCATCTCCATGACTCTGCCACTCTTCCATGATGGCTGGAAACACTTCCCATAAATTAGGTTCCTCTATTATACCTATTTCTACATCTTCCATACTCCATTTTCCTTGGCACACCAACTCATTATTAGCCTCCTCCTCTGAGACCAAATCAGATTTCACAATCTGAACCACTTCCTCATGTCATTCTCCTTGACATCAAAAATATTCACTCAAGGATACATCATAAGACTCCATACTCTTTGACACATCCAAAGGACATTTCATTGTCCCAAAAAAAATATCTTTTACATTCGCAAGCCCTTCAAGACTTGACTCTTTGGTATTTTCACCAACATATTCTTCCTCACCATCATTTCCAACCTCTTGAACCTTTACAATAGTATGCTCTTCATTTTCCTCTCATAATCCAAGTACTCCTTCATCAACTTGGCCAATTCTCTTTCATTGCTTCTCATGGTCATCTCTTCTCACCAATCTAGGATTATTTTTATGTAGGGTCACCACTTTGGAACACTCTTAGAAGATGGTTCAACTCCAAGTATCAACAAAGGAATCTAAATATTCAAGACCCCATACCTTTCACTTTCTTTGATACCACCTGATGTAGAGGCTAGAGGTCTTCTAGAATATTTTGTTCCACTAGATTTGACATATTAATTATACACTCACTCAACTTACCCATTCATTCACAATTGTTTTAATTTTATGACTGTCCCCAAACCACTAATGCTTCACTTCCTTCAATAACCTACCAACTAGGATCAATCCCTATGGATCCACCACTTATCTTCTCAAAAAGAGGAACTCCCTATTCAGTCCCCACACAAAATTAATGTATTTACAAAACAAATCTACTATGCATCCCTGCACAACACCTAACCCCTTCACAAAACTTCCCCAACACATTCGTGAAGGAAATTCCTCACAAACTACCATATCACTGCTGTTAGTAAGAACTGAGAGGGGGGGGGGGGGGGGGAATCAGNTGAATCAGTGGCCTCATAATATTTATCCTTTTTGAACTTTAATCCACCAATCAATACTTCTCTAATTATTAAGTCCCAACAAGATGCATGCCATTGAAATATTTGAAACAAATAACTGTCTGTCGGTTTACCTTGTCTGTCCTGTTTCTCCTTGATAACCGATAAGCAGTAAACTGTATTTATCGATACTCAGTAAATATGCAGAGTATACCACTCAATCCATAGATGCATATGTAGAATTTAAAATAGTAAAGTAATAAATCATACACATATAACATAAGGATTTTAACGTGGAAACCCTGTTAAGGGAAAAAACCACTAGGATCGGTACCCCAAATTTTCACTCTTCTAAAGTGAGCCCTGTTAGGAGCCAACCCTGTTAAAGGTTACAAACACACTGTTAAGTGAGACCTTGTTAGAGGATTTTTAATACATAGGTTGTCACTAAGTATCTGGCATCTACGCTACCATCCTTGAATCAGTCTCATGACTGTCAATAGGCTTTATGCAAATCTTACTACCATCCTTGAATCAA
>MU224675.1:1906520-1927431 GCA_018584345.1 Thuja plicata | reverse complement strand
TTGTCACTAAGTATCTGGCATCTACGCTACCATCCTTGAATCAGTCTCATGACTGTCAATAGGCTTTATGCAAATCTTACTACCATCCTTGAATCAACCTCCTTCTTAGACTGTCAATAGGATTTAGATAAGACTGGTGCTACTATCATGAGTCAACCTTCTGGTAATCTGTTAGGATATACCTCAATTACAAAATACTATTAAGTCCTGCTCTGTTAAGAGACTTAATGCTTCAATGGTTAAACTGAAACAAAATGACCTGTTTCTAATGCAACTTAATTATAGATTTTCAGATCTATTTACTTAAAATATATTTCTGATCAATGTATCAATACAATTCCTTTGTACTCAAATATTTCTACTCTATGATTCTATGCTTCTCTGTCCATCGATGTCTACAGAATTCTTTAGCTCTCCCTCAACTTGATTGATCAGGACTGCATGAAGTTAATCCTTCATCAGTTTCTCTTCAGCATCTTCTATCAGTTCACTCCCCCGTTTATCTGATTGCTTCTTGACCACTTTTTCAAGAATGGATTATGCTTGTCTCTTAAATAGAAATGATATTCCTTAATTCTTGGTTCTTGATTCTTGACGTGAAAAACAATCCAGCCAAATTGATTTACGGCTTTAACTCCTAATTTATCTCATAGTTATCTTCTTGCCAACTGTGTAAATCATCTTTAAATCACTTACTTAACTATGGTTGAATAAAACAAATCAAACAACCAGTTAAGTCTATCTTTTAGCTCTGCCAGCTAGATATTTTTTCATTTTCTGATCTCTTTGTTCTGTCGGTCAATTCTGCAGTTTGTCGCCTATGACAACTACTAGTTCCATCGGTGTTTCTTCAGTTAGCTTCGGGATCTCCATCCATCGGGCATCATTGGATCTTGCTCGTCGAGAAACACTGTGTTTAGCTCAAAGGGCATCCTTTGATTCTGCTTCATTAGGCAATACTATCTTCTACTCATCAGGCATCACTGTGACATGTATCTCTATTTTACCGATGGTGTGCACTCCGCCAGTGTATTCTGTCACTTAGTGAATACTTGACTTTTATGCATTGTTGAAAGCATAACCTATATTTCATTGGTTCTTTGAAGTCTTTGGCATTATGTATATGACCATACAAATGATATCAAGTTGAAATCAATGACAATACAAAGCATTAACTAATTTAATGTCTTGCATCATCTTCAACTTAATATAGTCAACCATTTAATCAGTTACATGTCATCAACTGCCCCTTGCACAAACCCATACACAGTCAGCAATAACTTTTGAAAAAGAAAAAAATTTCAAAATCCCACCAGTGAGGATGTAAGAAATTATGTTTTCTCTACCATATCCTAAATTTAGAAATATCCAACTGTGAACTTGGGAGATCTGGCCTGCGCACTTAACTGCATTTTTCTGGAATAGTCATCTTCAACTTTCTTCAACATACTACTCTCTTGCACCACCCAATGCATGTGCCAACAAGTGCATGGCCTTCTGCAAATATTGGGGAAAGTAATATACACTCTTCCCCATCTCCCTGAAAAACATGGGGTTAGAAAATATGTATGGCATCAAGGAAACTACATTTTCCTCCTCTCGGGTTACCCTATTGGAGGGTTTGGACAATCTGTACCAAAACACAGATAATCTTTTGCCTACTCAACCAAATGAAATGATTCCAAAACCAAAATACTCTTAACTTAATGTAGAAACATTAAAAATTGCAAAGGTTTCAAGACATTAGTATTTATATCTAGAAAACATGAATGAAGAGGACTCTTATAACTGTCTAGACATGGAAAAGTGCATAAAAACCAACTTTTATTGATCTTCTCATCTATTAAATGGACTCATTTCTCCAAAATCCTGATCACTCAACTTTTTTTTGAACTTAAAATACATAAATAGATAGGGAACCATCTATTCCTACTAACCAACCACTTAACTACCCAAAATCTACCTCTTGGCATTTATCTTTGCTAATCCATGCTTATTACATTTTGCCAATTTTAATGGCCTTTTGTGACTTTTTCCCAACTTGAAACATGAAAACCCTTTTTATTGCATTGACATGGCCTCTTAAATAATTTATAACCATAAATAATACCCCAAAATACTACTAAGACTCTTAAGTTTCTTAAACCCCCATTACATAGCCTTATTAGGCCTTAGTTGCATAACATGGCAACATCTTGATAACTTATTCAAAATGACTCAATATGAGTTCCAAATGGATTTAATAGCCTAACTAAATTAAGAAATGGCCTTATAGGCATTACTTGACCACATGACCTTCATGCATCCTCAATGTGACCCTGATGGTGTTCCTTGGCTCTTAGGTGCTCCTACACCGGTATGGTTAAAAAATTTTAGGTCGCTGATTCGTCCCTCCCCCCTCAGTAAATAACTTTTATAAGTTATTCCAGCAATTCCAATAGTTTCATCCCATTTCAAATAATAGTATATGTGTTCTATTTTCCATCATGCAAATCTTGTCTATCATAGTTCAATGGTCTACCCAACAGGATATGACACACATCGATAGGCATAATATCACAAAGAACTGCATCATGATAAGATGCTATCCTCAATTTAACCAGGCATTGTTCACTTACCAGTACCTTATGATCATTGTTTATCCATGCTATCTGATAAGGCTTCAAATGCTTCAATATTTTCAACTTCATCTTGTCAACCAACTCTTTGGAATCCATATTATATTAACTACCACTATTAATGATAACTTTGTAATATTTGCCTTCTACTTTGCATCTAGTCTTGAAAAAAATTCTTCTCATAAATGATTCATTTTCTAGTTCTTCATGACATAGGTCTCTCCTTACCATAAGAGCTTCACCATCATCTAGTTTATTCAAAGATTCACTAGTTTCCTTCTCTATATAAGTATATCTACCTTTATTCTTTGTCCTTTTCTCAGAATTACCTTGAGTACACTCAAAAGCCTGGTGTCCTTCTCCACCACAATTAAAACATGTTCCTCTAAAGACTCTTTTTTCATCTCTTCTATAGATATCTAATCCAATTCCTCTTTAAAATTTTTTGTCATCTCTTCAATATCAATTATCCTCTTTGAATTTTCTCTTTCCTTCGCTCTGATCTGAATAAGATATTCAACCATTTGAGATTCTATTAGTACTCATTTTTGCAAGTACCATCTTTGAATTTTTGTAGAGCTTCAAGCTCTTTCATGGAAGAGGTCTGATATTTTGGAAGCTTTGCATGGTCTTTTTCTAGTTTCTACCATTGCAAAGGGATGGAGGAATCTAGCTTTGTTGCCTAGGGATTGTGTGGAAGTGGTAAAATAGCATGGAGGTGGTCAAAGTTTTTTGTGTTTTTTCTTCTCTGTGTTTTGTTAAGGAAATGGTCTAAGTTCTTTATCCCACATTGGCAGTGCAATGCAGAGACTTAGTGTTTTTATCTCCAAACTCGCGGAGGTTAAGTGTCAAAAGGAACGCAGCTTTTGGCCAATAGTTCAGGGTCAAGAAGTTAAGTTGTAGTTTGTGGAGGCCAACTGGAAAACATGAAGGATAATTCTATGGGCCAGTGCTCAGGTGATGTGGTCAATGCAATGATAGGTGCCAGTAGAGCGCTATGGCGTAATCCTAGTCACAAAAGGTCTAGTCAGATCATGCAATGGCATGGGTGCTAACATGTTGTAGATTGACAGGTAGCAGGGCCAAGTAGGATGATGAGCTGGCAGAGGTCACAGCTAATTAGGTGGTTCCACATAGCACAAGCGACAAGGTAAATGGTGGGCTCGTATCAGGAAGTGCCATGTGGCAGGCTAGTGTTCACTCCTGATGATCAAAAAATGTAGCAAGAAATGCTGGTGAGTGTGCGATAAGTAAGTGTCACTCAATTGTGAAGGTTAAGGTGGATAATGGATAGTGGCCACGAGTGATTGATTAACTATTGGTGGTTAGTGTCACACACTCATGAGGATTTGTGATAGTTGTTGAGGACAGACTCGAGTGCATGACTGATCGACACCTGACATGATCATATTTTGCAAGCTCAGATAACTAGAAGAATCTACAGTGATGATTTAAACCTATGTCGATACTTGATCTCATCTATTCATGTCTTTTCAGTGCCACCTGTAGCTAGTATAACATAAATTCAATTTTCAAAATCTTTCTTAGAAGATTTTTAATGCCAGTTAGCTATTGTTTATGTCAGAGCCTTAAATGACCAGATTTGATCTTGTGAATCAACTTTGCACACCTATTGAAGAACAAAAGAGTAGAAATTTAATATGCTAAGGTGCATTCAATACCAGATTTGACAAATATAGTTTTATATTCATAGGGTAAATGCATTTGGAGCTGCCTAGTCTTTTCTACATTTATGTAGACAACTCACAGTGTCATTCTTTTTAATTTCTTCGGCCTTAGAGTATTATATTCACATCCAAGGGGCATGACTACTATTTTCATATCAGATTTGCATATGGAAAGGAGAGAAATAGAGTTTCAATTTGCTTACAAAATTTAATGTCTTGATATGACTATTTATGAACCCTAACCCTAAATGGTCCAAAGCTTGTAGCATTCCTGTTACTATAAATTACTATACAATACCATTTAGAAGGGGATGGAGAATTGGGATAAATATTGTAAAGCTTAAGGCTTGTATTTGTTTCTAGTCTAGGATATAGTAGATGTTGCTCAAACTGTACTAAAGTAGAGTAAAAATTTGTGTGATATTTTTGCATTTTATTGAACTGTGTATTTTCTTGTCATATTGTTGCAGAAATAATTTTTCATCATACTTAATATATGTTTTCTCAGAATTAAGTCTCCCCTTTGTGTTATATATTGAGTTGTAAGTTTTTTGCCTTACTGTATAAGTCCTTCTTATGCATATGTGTATTCCATAAGTCTTTGATCTTAGATCAAGTTAAAGTGCTTTGGATATTACATTGATTCTACTTGGATATCTATTTGAGGATCTTGTAGTGTGTAGTCTGAGAGATTATATGTTTATGGCTTTCAATATTTACTCATAAGGTGTTTCAGCTTCAGTATTGTATTTAAGAGTTTACCTAATGGGTAAGGCACTGATCTAGAACTAGTATATTTTATGGAGATATATGTCTGATAAGTTTGCATATATTATATCCCCAAATTTAATCAAACTCAGTACCAGAATTCTTTACTTTTACAGTTTTTCTTATTATTCCACCATGGTAGTGGAGAGTCAATGAATGCTAGGTTGGCATTTAGTACTTACTTACCATTCATCTGTTGTTAAAATCTAGAAGTAGAAGATGTTGTAAAGAATTGAGTTTAGTAAGGATTAGGTGTACCTGCCCTAGTTTTGCAGAGCCAGAAGTGCAAAGGACAGTCTTGTCCCTATAGTTGGTCCAGTTATCTTCCAAAGCTTTCACACTTGCAACTAACCATTCCTAATATCAGTCTGAAGATATATTGGTTTCTTCCCAAAGTGTAAAAGTTTTAAACACCAAAAAGATGACGAATCTAATGGGGATAGAGAAGTAAAATTATTTCTAAACTTTCAAGGAATCTCTGGGGTTCTACTATTTATATTATTTTACCCATTTGAGTCACCAACAAGATGGAGACTCTACTGGGGACTAGTGCAGTAAATTGTCATAACTAGCTAGTACGTTGATCATTGGAAGCATAGAGTTACTCAAGTTTGGTCATTTGTCATGGTTTTATTTTGAAGAGTTCTCTATTTGCATTTATTCATATTTTTTAGTGTTGTGATCCCAACTAGTGTTGGATGGCGACTCTGAGTATCTCTACAACAATGTTGATTATTAAAATCTTTATGTCACACACTTTCCAATATGAGTTATAGAGGCATCAGGTCTTGGTCAAAGAGACATCTTAAAGAGAGATTGGGAAATGATTTCCCAACTACATCCAAGTCTAATCAACCTAGAAAATAAAGGGATACCAGAGGTACCCCTCAAGATGAAAGATAAAGGGAAGACATTAGAGAAGAAAGACCAGTCCACCATAGTCATGAAGGAAATGCATGAGAATATGAAGAGGTTGCGGATGAGGGAATATGTACTTATAGAGATTATAGTTCTCCTGATGAAAGAGAGGAAGACTAATATGTTTCTACTCTTCCAGATCCTGATAGTATGGCTGCAAAACTTGTTGAAATAGAAAGAGGAATCCAGGAAAAAGTGACTATTAGACAAAAAAGAGAAAAGAAAAAGGAAAATGATATCAGGTTTTACTTGAGAAAAGAATGAGGAAATTGTTAGAGTTAGAGGCAATGAAATATATTGAAAAGCCTCAGAAGTTTGAAGAGGAACCTGTCATTCAAATTGTTAATCATCAAGGCCCTAAAAATAAGGGAAAGAAAAGAATGGCAGGGGTTTCACTAAATGAACCCAAAATTTTTGAGGTCCTAGTAGATTAGATGTCTAAATTGAACATGGATCTTGAAAGAGCTAGAATTGGAAAGGAGATCATAGCTAAAGAACTTGAGAAGGAAGAGTTGGAGGCTACTACTTTTGAGATGAAGAAGAAGGCTGATTTTCTTAGACAAACAACAAGGCATATTCATCTTGGTGCTAAAGTAGCTAAAACATCAAATACTAAATCCTCTACTTCTAAAGGAAACAATACATTTTGAGGAAAGTCCACTCATGCAGAAAGGTACAAGCAATTTTATTTTCATAATATCCTTGGTTATCCTAATGTAGTTCCAAATTAACTTACAGATAAAATTCCCAAATTTTCTGGGAATAATGTAATTACATGTGAAGAATGCTTGAATAAATTTACTAACATGATGGATGATTGGAAAATTATGCATGAGGATGTAGTAATGAAATTTTTTATTTAGTCTTTAGTAGAGGATGCTAGGGACTGCTTTAGAGGGTTACCCTATAGTTCTGTAGGGTCAATGGAAGAACTAATTGATTGCTTTAAAGAGAAATATGGTGATAAGACCAATGAAATATTTATGTTGAATTAATTCAACAATATTAAAAAGAATCAGAATGAAGATGTTGCAAAATTCAACATAAGATTTCAGAGAGCTATGCATAAACTTTTCCAAGTTTTGAGACTTGATGACAATGTTTGTCTAGCTACTTATATTAATGCATTTTATTCTAAGATGAGATACCTCCTAAGATATAAGAATCTAAGGAATATAAGAGAAGCTTATAAAATATCTATCAATAGAGAAAATAATAGGAGGGTATCTGGAAAATTGGGTAGAAGAGATGATTGGAAGCCTGAAAGAAAGGAGTTGGATAAACCTTCAAATGCTAAGCCTAAGGAGGAGGTCAATATGAAATAGATTCTAAATTCTATAAAAGACCTAAATCCAAGAGAGAGTAAGAATCCTAGAGCTCAAAACAATAATAGGTCATCCTATAATAGTTATAACCCCCAAAATAGGATGAAAAACCACCCATATGGCACCCAATACAAGGATGGGCAACCTATTATCCCACCAAGGAAAGATAGGCCTGATGATAGAACTTTGGATCCTCTTCAGAGAAACTCAGCTAACATGTGTAATGAATATTATTGGTGTGATTACTTTGAATCTCCACACAATCTAGAAAATTGTGCTATTTCTCTGAAGATGTATCCAAGTCAATCCTAATAGGAAAGAGAGGATGAGGAAAAACTATATGATGATGTTGGGAATACAATGGCTTCTACAAATTTTTAAAGTGAAGAATCTGATTACCAAGGTCAAAATAAGGAGTTGTCTTCATCAGATGAAGATGATTTTGATGATCAAGTTGAAGATCAAGATGTGCTTTTATCTAATGAAAAGGATGTAGACATTTATAAAATAAGGTGCAATGCTACAAGGGGAAGAGAGCCTTTTATGGAAAGAAGACCTTCAGATGGAGAAAGTGCTCAAATCCTAGAAAAATTGGTTGCTCAAGAATAGATTATTATAATCTGAGAAATAGGATAGTTGGTGGTGCAGATGGTAGGCCAGATGGCATGTTTGTTATAGATACAAAAGCAAGCTCTAAGATGACACCAGAAAAAGAGAAAAATGTTGAAGGTGTGAAAAAGATAAAAACAACAACAAAAGAGAAACCAAGTAATCCAAATATTGTCGGTAAGATTAAAACAAATACACCAAAAGTAAGTGATTCTCCTTTTCAAAATAATGTAAAAGGAGTTGAGCCTAGTTTGACTACTCAAAATGAGGATAAAAGTATAGTCACTATCAGGAAAGATATTTCTGACATCAAGTATATTCCTATTGACATGGGACAAATGCTCTCATAGATCATAGTTAGGGTTCCACTTTTAGAAATGATGAGAATTCCTGAGCATAAGGAGACAACTTTGACATGGATGAATAGTGTTTCTACCACAAGAACCTTGAAATCAGAAATGGATGAGAAGAAGAGGAACAATAAAGAGAAATTTGATACAAAGGGGAAAGAATCAGATTAGATTGTTTCTAAGATCCCTCGGATCTTCTTAAATGAAAATCAAGTCACTCCTCATGTGGGAGCTATGGATCCTTTTTTCTTAACATCAATTATTAATGGCAAGATGCTTAAGAATTGCATCGTCGATTCAGGAGCTTCTAACATAGTCATGCCTACAGAAATAATGAAATCAATAGGACTGTAGGTGGATACTCCTCATGGGAGATGCCAAGCTATGGATTCATGATAAGTGCCTGACATAGGTACTATTAGGGATTTTCCTTATACACTTGATTCATTTCTATAAAAGTTACTAACAATGAGTGTCCTAGTAGTTGACATCCCACCTCAATATGGGATGTTATTGTCTAGGAAATGGAGTGCCTCAATGGGAGGGAGTATCCAATGTGATTTTTCCTTTGCAACATTTGACATAGCTAGTAAAAATGTCAAGGTATCTAGAGAAATAAGAACTTCCCACATGACTGAGGAGAGTGAAGATGAAGCAATGAACTGTTTCTTGGATACTGATATTAGCTCTTTTCAAGTGCAAAACAACAAAGTTAACATAAATGTCCAACACATTCTCTTTTCAGAAGAGAAAGACAATCTTGTGGATAAGACTGACTTATGGAAAATGTATTTTGATGGCGCAAGATCAAAGGAAGGAGTTGGTGAGGGAGTGTTACTAATAGCCCCTAGTGGTAAGACCTACAAGTTCTACTTTCTCTTCTATTTACTTGTACTAATAATACTGCAGAATATGAGGCTTTGCTAATAGGATTAAGATTAGCCTCAAAACATAATATTAGAGGTATCAGAGTCTTTGGATACTCTGAGTTGGTTGTTTCTCAAATAAGGTCCAGAAATTCTTAAAAGAATCATAGGCTAAAACAATATAGTAATATTGTTTGGGATGAGATTGAAAGCTTTGATGCATTTGGCATTTATTAGATGGACAAAAGTAAGAATAAGATGGAAGATCTGCTGGCTAATATTGCCTTGAGGCCTGAAGACATTACTCTACAAGGAATCTCTAGTATAGAGATTCAATCTAGACCATCCATTCCAAACAATGCTGAAAATTGGTAAGTCTTTGATGATGACATGGATATTTTGATATTCCTATCTTGTGAATCAAACTTTGGTGAGAAAGAGATGGACTTTAGTGGTTTTGTGGAGACCTTAGATGGGAAAGACAATATTCTTGGAAGGGAGGTTCTCCAATTAGAATTACATAAGGTACCTAAAGGTCTAGTTGTACTTGAGAGAGCCTTTGATAACAAAGACAAGCCTTTATCTACAAGTAGGGTGAGAAAACCCGACGACTTGGAGGAGATAAAATTGGGGACAGATCAAGATCCTAAAATGGTATATGTTGGTAAGAAGTTGTCCCCCAAGCTTAAATATTGACTGGTAAATCTTCTTAGAAAATATAGACATGTTTTTCCATGGTCTTATGATGATTTGAAAGCATACAGAGAAGATCTTTTCCAGAATGAGATTCCATTAAAAGAAAGCACTAATCCTTTCAAACAAAAGTTAAGACCTATCAATCCCACTCTAGCACCCAAGATGCAAGATGAATTAAAAAGATGAGGGATGCTGGAATCATAAAGCCTATAAGGCATTCAACATGGGTATCCAATTTGGTACCAGCCGAAAAGAAAAATGGAGATATCAGACTATGTGTAGACTTTAGAAATCTAAATGTTAACTCTTTGAAGGACAATTATGGATTACCCAACATGGAAGCAATGTTGCAAAGAGTTACTGGTTCTGAATTGATGTCCATGTTGGATGGCTTTTTGGGGTATAATCAGGTCAAGGTTAAGGAATTTGAATAGTTCAAGAGTGCATTTACCACACCTTGGGGAACTTATGTATATGTTAGGGTGCCCTTTGGCTTGACAAATTCTAGAGATAATTTCCAAAGAGCCATGGATGTGGTGTTTGCATATTTTATAAATAATTTTTTGATAGTTTATCAAGATGATCTTACTGCTTACTTAGAAAAAGAAGATCAACACTATGATCATCTTAAAAAGATCTTTGTAAGAGAACTAGAGTATGAGGTTTCCTTTAACCCAAAGAAGTGTATTTTTGGGGTAACAGAGGGAAATCTTTTAGGACACAGTGTCTCTAAATATGGAGTTAGAATTGACCCTAGAAGGGTGAGCCCAATTGATAAGGTCCCCCAGCCCAAAAATGTCAAGGGCATTCAGTCCTTCTTTAGACAAGTGACATTCTTGAGGAGGTTTGTTACAAAATTTGCAGAGACTAGTTTACTAATTTCAAAAATGATGAAGTTAGGAGCTAAAGTGGAATGGACTCAAGAAGCATGTAGGGATTTCTCAGATATCAAGTAGGATATTAAAGATGGTCCTATTTTGAGAACCCCTGATTATTCCAAGGCACTTTAGATTTTCTCCTTTGCTTCTTATAATATTGTTGCTGCAGTATTATTGCAGAAGAATTTAGAAGGCTATGAACAAACTATTTCTTTTTTTAGTAAGTCTTTCTAGGTAGGAGAGATGAACTATGATATTATGGAAAAACAAGCCTATGCTTTGGTCAAGGTTGTAAAATAATTCAGATGTTATTTGGTAGGAACAACCATAATTGCTTATGTGCCAAGTGTTGATGTAAAATATATTTTAGTTCAACAAGAAGTCTCACGGAGGAGATGTAGATGGATCAACAAGATCTAAGAGTTTAATATTGATATCCATATCACCAAGTTGGTGAGGGGTCTAGGACTTGCTAAACTCATGGCTAAAAGAAATTTAGATACAAATCACATTGATATGTTAGAAGAGGAGCATAAACCTTATATTTGTGATATGGATTGTTTTGATTGGTACAAGGACATCATTGGATACTTGCAAAAGATAGTGCTTCCCCTTGACATGAATGAAAACAAAAGAAAAATAGTCAAATTTCATGCCTTGAAGTATGCAATAATTCAAGGACAATTATGGTGGAGGAGAAATGAAGGAGTATTTCTCAAGTGTGTAGATCATGACAGATCTTAGGACCTCTTAAAAAAAATACATTATGGTGCATGTGGTGGCCATTACATGGCTAAGACTACTGCCCATAAGATTATCAAATTTGGTTTTTGGTGGCCAACAATCTTCAAGGATCCTCACCAATATGTTAGAAAGTGTGATGCTTGTCAGAGATTTTTAGGCAACCTAAAGTTTGGTGGGAATATTCCATTTAATCCTATTGTAGTTGAGGCCCCTTTTTAGAAATGGGGAATGGATTTCATAGGTGAGATCCCTACTAAGTCTAGTGGAGGTCATTCATGGATCCTAGTGGCAACTGACTATTTTGCCAAGTGGATGGAAGCCATTCTACTAGAAGAGCCACAAGTAAGGTTGTGATTGATTTTATAATGAAAAATATATTGAATAGATTTGGTTATTCAGAGAATGTTATGGTGGACAATGCAATGTGATTTAGATCACAAGAGTTCAATGATTTATGTCAACAATATGAGATTCAGATTTCTTTTTCTTCCCCATATCACCCCCAAGGCAATGGTCAAGATGAATCTAGTAACAAGAGCCTGATAAAAACTATCAAGAGAGTGTTCGATGCAAAAAATAAGGCCTGAGATTCCAAATTACAACTTTCTCTATGGGTAGATATAGTAACAGTAAAAATGGTTATTGGATGTGCACCTTTTGCCATAATTTATAGTATTCATGCCAGATTGCCACATAATTATTTTTTTGCAGATGTATAAATTCATCCAAGCATATGCTGATGACCTAGAATATGATATGAGGATTAGGTTGGAGGATTTGATACAAATTGATGAGTCAAGAAGGGAAGCACATGACACAAATGTCAAACTGCAATTACAATGCAAGAATTTGTTTAACAAGACAACTACTGCTAGGAAATTTGAACTTGATGATATGGTTTTGATGTGGAATGCTAGAATAGAGGACAAAGGAAAACATGCCAAATTTGATCCTATTTGGTTAGGCCCATACATAATTCATGGCAAGTGGGGTTTTGAGTCATATATGTCAAAGGAATTAACTAGACATATTCTAGAATTACCGGATCATGGACAGTTCCTAAAGTCTTACTTTTCTTGAAAATACAAGAATCCTTGAACAAGAGTGTTTGTATATATTCTTTCTATTTTTCTATTGTTAGTTAGTTTCTTTCCAGTAGGCGATCTTCTTATCCCAGAGATCTAGAATCTTTCCATGCCCGCAAGGGGCATGCGTCCTCAGTCAGAGCCACTGTTAATACTCATTTCTGTGAGCACCATCTTTGAATTTTTGTAGAGCTTAAAAGTATTTCATGTTAGAGTTCTGGTATTTTGGAGGCTTTGGGTGGTCTTTTCCCAGTTTCTACCATTACAGAGGGATGGGGGAATCTATTTTTTTTGCCCAAGGATAGTCTGGAAGTGGTAAAATAGCATGTTTGTAGTCAGAGTTTGTTGTGTGTTTGTTCTTCTCTGTGTTTTGTTAAGGAAATGGTCTAAGTCCTTTATCCCACATTGGCGGTGCGATGAAGAGACTTATTTTTTTTATGTCCAAACCCACAAAGGTTAAGTGTCAAAAGGCACGTAACTTTTTGGCAAGTAGTTTAGGGTCAAGCGGTTAAGTTTTAGTTTGTGGCAGCTAGTTGGTGGATAGGAAGGATAATTTTTTGGGTGAGCACTTAGGTGACATGGTCGATGCAATGATAGGTGTCAGAAGAGTGCTATGGTGCAATCCTAGTCACGACAGGTCTAGTCAGATCATACAATGGAATAGGTGCTAACATGTGGAAGACTAACAGGTGGCAGGGCCAAGTAGGATGATGAGGTGGTAGAGGTCCCATCAAATCAGGGGGTAGAGGTCCCATCAAATCATAAAATGTAGCAAGAAATGCTGGTGAGTGCGCGACAATTAGTTTTCTCTTAGTCACGAAGGTTAAGGTGGATAATGGGTAGCGGTCACAAGTGATCAAATAACTACTGGTAGTTAGTGTCATGCACTCACACGTGTTTGTGATAGTTGCTAAGGATAGACTTGAGTGCGCGACTGATTGATACTTGGCATGATTAGATTTTTTTGGCCCAGATAACTAAAAGAATCTATTGTGATGTTTTAAACCTATGCCAATATTTTATCTCAGACGTTCATGCCTTTTTTGGTGCCACTTGTAGCTATTATAACAAAAATTCAATTTTTTAAATCTTTCTTACAAGATTTTGTATGCCAATTGGCCATTGTTTGTCTCAGAGCCATACATGACCAGATTTGATCTTGTGAATCAAATTTGGACACCTGTTGAAGACTAGAAGAATAGAAATTTGATATGCTAAGGTGCATTCAAGACCACATTTGATAATATAGTTTTATATTCAGAGGGTAAATGCAATTGGAGCTGACCTGGTTTTTTCTACATTTATGTAAATAACTCTTAGTGTCATGCTTTTGAATTTCTTCAACCTCAGAGTACTATATTCACATCCAAGGAGCATTACTACTATTTTCATATCAAATTTGCATAGGGAAAGGAGAGAAATAGGGTTTCAATTTGATTGAAAAATTTAATGTCTTGATATGACTTGTTGTGAACCCTAAGCCTAAATGGTCCAAAGCTTGTAGCATTCCTGTTACTATAAAGAAATATTCAAGACCATTTAGAAGGGGCTAGAGAATTAGGATAAATATTTTAAAGCTTAAGGCTTGTATTTGTTTCCACTCTAGGATATAGCATATGTTGTTCAGACTGTATTAAAGCAAATTTGAAAGTTGTATGTGTTAGGAATAACAGTCCACAAGACAACTTAGAGGGGGGTGAATCATTTGTAATCTAGATTATTAAAATTTAAACTTTATAAACCAAATCTACAAATGTAAATGATAAGAAAGTAAATGCTAACACCATAACACAATATTTGTTGTCGAGGAAACCCTGTTAAAGGTAAAACCTCAGTGGGATTTAACACCCATAAATAATGTATTGAGAGTATAGTATCCCTGTTAAAAGATATTAGCCCTGTTGGGAGCTTATTACAACATTACAGTACACAATCCCTATTAGGAGACAAACCCTGTTAGGAGTCAAAGAAAATAGCAGGCTCAATACCAAGGAACACTTCCCAAAGAAGGTTAAATCCACCCTCAAGGATTTACAATCTGAATCAAGTGTATAAAGCAAATACACATTCCAGTGAATTGTTTGATAGAAGCTATTTTTGCTCGGTCAATTCCAATGAGGTATCAACTCTTCTCTGTATCCAACAGTCAGCAAGCTTCGCAGGTTCCATACATCTCTATCCCTTTTTTCTCTATCACACTTCTCCTCAAGAAGTTATCATTCATATATACCTTCTTACAATAATTCATTAGGTCAACCAGTTAAGCTTTCCTAATACATAATTAACTAGGTCGGCCAATTAAGGTTTTCCATCATATAAATAATTACATAACCCCTTGCTAAGATACACACAGTATCTATAACAAGTATACATCATTTAAAATCCATCACATATACTTCCAGATCCATAATTCATGCTCACAATTAATTTCACATGCTACATGTCTGAAGTCAGCCAGGAAATAGGTCTTCTCCAGAATACACACCACATCTGACATCATCAGTATCCAAACAACAATTAAAATCAACCCATTACTCTACCATATGTTGAATATCCATCAGTAAGCTCACAAGTTCTGAAAGATCTTTGCCAGAAAGATATACTTGAAACATAGAGACCTACTCTGTCCAGAATCACAGTTACAATCCAAAAAACTAGTCTTCACTAAATCAACTGTAACATCCATAGTATGTAACATAGATCCAAGAGACCTTAGGAATAAGGTCAACATACATTCTTCTACATAATTCCAACTTTGATCATTCTGAATCATCTATATAGTGTCTATACACTCCTTCACATTAAGTAGCTAGTGTGTCTTCTCCATAGAAATATATGTTGACATCAGTGAAAAAACATGAATATCAACAACATGATCAGTAACCAAAACTGATATCTTCCAACCGTATGATCTTTTGTATTTTATTGAACTATGTATTTATTTGTTGTATTGTTTAAGATGATCTCATAGTGCAGAAATGAGCCACCTTGGTTAATCTATCAACAGTCACCATGATAGCATCATGTCTGCAAGGAGTCAAAGGCAATCCAACAATGAAATCCATAGAAATGATATCCCACTTCCAAGATGGAAGGAGATTCGGCTGTAGAAGCCCTGCTGGATGCTGATGATTTTCCTTGACCCTCTGACACTCTATGCATCTAGCCACAAAGTCTGCAATATCCTGCTTCATACCAACCCAATGGTAGAGCTATCAAAGATCTGTGTGCATCTTCTTGACACCAGGATCTCCCAAATAGGATGCACGATGATCCTTAGATAACACTAATTAATGTACACAAATCATCCAATGGTGGTACATAGATCCGGCTCATATGACGCAATAGACCCTCTAACTCCAAAACATAAACTGAGAATCTTCCCTCCAATGGTCTCCCTAACTCTATCTCTACCTTCACCTCCTGATACAAGGTATCTCTATGAAGTGACTGGATAATCCTACTCCTCAAGTCCACACTAAGAGTCAATGCTAGAATAGTTTGTCGCTTGCAACTCAATGCATTTGAAACTACATTCTCCTTGCCCTGAATATAATTTATCTCAAAGTCATATTCGCAAAGGAACTCCATCCACCTTCTCTGTCTAGCATTCAAATTAGGCTAAGTAAAGATATACTGAAGGCTGCGGTGATCACTATGAAGCCCAAACCAATGTCCCAATAGAAAGTGTCTCCATCATACAAATGCATGGACAACTGCAGCTAACTCATGATCATGTATAGGGTAATTAATCTCATGATCCTTGATTTTGCGAGACTCATATGTAGTCACTCATCCATCCTACATAAGGACTGCTCCAATCCCCTCTAATGACACATTAGCACAGACCACAAAATCTCCCACTGGATCAGGTATAACTATGATAGGTGCACTAGTCAAACACCCCTTAAGGATCTAAAAATCCTCCTCACACTTCTCTATCCAAACAAATCACTTCCCTTTTATCTGAAGAGAAGTGATAGGATGTGCCACTCTAGAGAAGTTCTTCACGAACCTGCGGTAGTATCTCGCAAGACCCATGAAGCTACATGCCTCAGACACATTAGTGGGTTCTGGCCACTCCACAATAGCCTAAATATTTGAAGGATCTACTGAGATACCTTCTCCATAAATAACATGACAAAGATATTGTACCTCCAACTGGAAGAAATCACACTTTGTCAAATTGGCATAAAGCTGATTTTTCGTAAGGCACTGTAAAACTTGATGAAGATGCTCTTCATGCTCCTCCATGGATCTAGAATAAATCAGTATGTCATCCAAGAAGAAAAGCACAAATTGATCTAGGTACTCACAAAATACTCCATTCATCAAGCACATGAATATCGATGGAGCATTCATCAACCCAAAAGGAACCACTGTAAACTTGTAGTGTCCATAGCGTGTACAGAATGCAGTCTTGCGGATATCTGTATCCTCGATACACAACTGGTGGTATCCTAATTTAAGGTGTAGTTTAGAGAACACCTTGGATCCCTTGATCTAATCAAATAGATCATCAATGCATGGCAATGGATACCTATTTTTTATTGTTACCTTGTTCAACTATCTATAGTTGATGCACAAGCATAATGATCCATCCTTCTTCTTGATGAGGAGGAAAGCTTCTCCCCAAGGAGAAACACTATGTTGAATGCTCCCATTTTCCAATGAATCCTCTAACTACAGTTTCAACTCACTCAACTCATGAGTGGTCATCCAATATGGAGCTCTAGAAGTAGGCTCTTCTCCTGGCACAAGCTCTATGTGGAAGTCTATGCCACACTTCGGTGGCATACCTGGGATCTCAATAGGAAATACATAAATGAACTACTGTAATATAGGATGATCCATTTTCTTGACTTCGCTCTCCATTCCATCTATCTCATACATAGATACTGCAAACATCTGACAACCCCTTTGCATACATCGCTTCAGTTGCATAGTGGATATCATGCGAAGGGATATGGGTCATGGAATCCCCATAATACAAAAATCCATACCATCATCATCCTTGCAATGGATTATCTTCTATCTACAATCAATATTAGCTACATGAGTTCCCAACCAATCCATTCCTAAGACAACCCCATATGATCCCAAAGGAATCACATGAAGGTCAACTGAGGTAATAAACTTCCCTAAGTTCAATTCACAATAAAAACCAAGGAATCTGTAGCTACCTTAGCCCCTAAGGCTAGTTCCACTTTCCAACCTAAGGATTTCTTTGCAGCCACTAGCCCATAATGCTCAACAAGGAAGGGTGATATAAATGAATCGCTAGCTCCTGAATCAAACAATATTGAAATAGAGGAACCTCGAATAATACCTGAGGTCTCAATGACTATCCCCTAGTGCTCTGCCTATCTATGATCCAAGGCTACAAATACTCTATGTGATCCCCCTCCTATTATAGGCTTCAAGGCTGCTGGCCTCTGTACAAAGTACTAAGGTGCCCTCTAAGGATAATTCACTGCAATGTGGCCAAATTGACCACAAGTGAAACATCCTGTCCCTCTGATATTGCCTCTCCCATTGGAGGGCACACTCGACTGCTAGACACTCCCTTTGCTCACACTAGATTGTGCACTATGTACTAGATGGTTGGACTGATTACGCCTAAAGCGTTGTCCACTCCGGATGCTCTTACAACTCTGGGTAGGAGGTGCAGCCTTCTGCTGCTGCTGCTAATTCTGACTCTGATTCTGGTTGCCTCTATAATAGTTGGATAACTTCTTGAATTTACCAGTGCCCTGCGACTGATTACCTCTATAGCCTAATCCTGATGCCTCACTAGTCTGGCCACCATGTCGACCTCCATGACCTAAGGCCAAGTTAGCCTATGCAAGAGTGGCTTTAATAACCATAGCTCAGAGGGTTGTAGGCTCAAATAGCATTACTTCCCCCATGATGTGAGCACTAAGTCCTTGCACAAAGTGTTGTATCATAAGTGCAGAGTCATGCCTGTATCCTGTATACTATTTGAGCTTGTAAAAATGACACTCATACTGCTCAATGGTCAATGTCAGCTACCTCAAGTTATGGTGCTCATTGGCCCTCTGCTATCTCCACTAATCATAAATGAATCTCTCTCTAAAGTTCTCAAGAAAGAGCTCCCATGTAACCGTGTCCATATGAAGACCCAACATATCCTCCTCAATCTTCCACCATATAGCTACAAAGTGTGACAGCTGTGTCACAACATATCTCACTTTAGTATTGCTACTAAAGGGGTGCATAGTGAAGATCATGTCTAAGGCTATGAGCCAAGTCTCAGCCTCCATAACAGATCCCTGCCCATCAAAAGGAATAGCCTTCCCTCTCATTAGGTCCCTCATGTGGTTTTCTGCAACCACATCAGGGTCCACTATAATGGTCCTCCTCTAAGGGATCCTAGACCTCTACCTCTATCTCTCCTCTATATGAGAGTGATGGGATACATTTTTATCTTCTCTGATCATCTCATGAGGAAAATTCATGATCACCTGAAGCATCTGTCTAGTTTCAAGTCCCCCAGACTCATCCCGACTCTCCCTTCTCTAATCATCTCTGTTTTGATGCTGACTAACCTCCTACCTGACACTCATGGAGGGGATAGAATGCCTACCTCTCCCATGGGAAGCAGACCCACCTTTGCCATGGCCTCTAGTGGCTCTTATTTTAGGCATGATTCCTAAAACAAACAGAGATAGATACAATACTCAAAACATAGCTCAAATCATAAACTAAAGAATAAGAATAACCATAAAGAAAAAATCTAAAAACAAAAGTGTTGTATGTCTATGTTTTAGTTTCAAGTTCAAGCTAGACAAAACCTAATGAGCGTACAATTCCAAAAGTTCCCAGTGTAGAAACCTGGCTCTGATACCAAATGTAACGCCCCGCCAGGGGACCCAAGAGAGATTAACCTAGAACATGATACTATGTTTTCTAAATAATTTTTTTTAAAGTTTACATAAAGAGACATACATTAATGTAGAATAAAATACCATTTATACACATGTCATACACTCACATAGATTACACGACTCAAGGGTTCCATGACATTGAATTACGTAAAGTAAAACACAACTAACAATATAACAAAAGATTCCTTTTGAATATATAATAAATACAACTTACAAAACCATAAATACAATCCTCATGGATAACCATGAAATCACCATAAATTCACATCCATTGCACATGTCACACGGTATGTGATAATCACTCTAATCTACATAATATACAATATCCAGATTAGGTATCACATACAATACTCTAATACAAGATTTACAATAATGAAAGTAAGTACATAATCAATAATGGAGAAACATAAAGAGCTCATCTGCAAAGGACAATCAAGCATTGGTACAAGTACATGGAATCTCAATGGGTAAAGAATCACTACCACCCATCTGTGTGGAACCACAAAGGTCCACCCCACCGTGTTGAGGAGATAACAACAGACCCCACTCAGATATCCAAAACCAAATAAGGAAATAACCTCTAAGCAAGGGATCCTGATAGCTCTCTAATCTAGGTGTACTATACATCATGAAAGGTAAGACTCACTAATCTAGAGGCAACTGACATACATAGGAAATCTTTACTGTGTAAAGGAAGGTGTCATCATGTATGTCTAACCCTTAAGTTTTGTCCTAGAAATCCCAACGGATTCTAGCACTTAAGTGACCATACATGGCACCAATGACCTCTCAAATTGACAAGGCCACTAACTATGCCAGATACCCCTCGAGGTGACTAACATCTTCTCATCCTCCATCCTAGTCTATACTAGCACTCAAGCATGGGTGAGGACACATCTTATTAGTTCATTTTAAGATGTCTTATTTATACATTTAGTTATCACTTATTAAGTATACCTACAATAAGCAATCCAAGTAGTCACTTACAGACACAGAAATTATTGCAATCCACCCCCTACTACACATCTAGGTAACCTACCCTAGGCTCATAGATCCTACATAGATCTAGCATAGGTCAAAACTGAAGTATACCCAATCTAGTATCCATACATAACAAGAACGGTCATAATGAGGTACACAATCAGATAATATAATCAAAAGGTTTACATGGTCAGTTTAGGGTAATTACATGAAACACACACGCTGTAACATAAACATAAATGCAAAACACCCCCCAGCCCCTATATACATTCTAGGGTAATCTAAAAACCCAGATACACGAAAACATAGAGATAAATACATAAGGAATGGAAACAATATCACATTATTGTGATATTGCTATCAGGATTCAACTGTGTAGTTTTTGAGTCAAACTCATTGACCCATAATTCATGAATAGTGGTTCACATGAACCCATCTCTCATGAGAATGAATGGAACACTTAGCACTCATTGSATC